>JAKZAP010000129.1:0-24195 GCA_023053575.1 Branchinecta lynchi | reverse complement strand
GTCCAATATTTATGATATATTATTCCCTGATCAGGAATTTATCTTTCATGAATTATGTGGAGCATTTTCACTAGGTATTTTTCACCAGTGGTTTTGTTGTCATCGTTGTTTGTGTTAGTCAGGAATCGCGACCTGAGCTAACAAATAGCCTCACAGATTAGAATTTTGTATGGAAATGGATGTTACGTCCATATTTTCCTGTTATGACAGGAATTATGACCTGTTCTGACATTACAGATGATGTTTATGAATGTGAATATAGTTTAGTGGTACGATTGTGTCCCCTATTTCTTTTTTTTTAGTCATCCTTCTTTGCTGCCAGTTTTATCCGTTATGTTTACTTTATAACTGGGTTGGTTAGCTAAGTTGGAGACCCTCCCCCCCCTTGTATGCTTGTTGATATGGTATCAGTAGGCCTCACATTTTTTTTTCTAGTCAACCTACTTTCCTGGCAATGTATCCCTTATGTTTCCTTAATAAGTGGGTCGTTAGGTTAAGTTGGGAGACCCTTCCCCCCCTATAGGCATATTTATTGAGATGAATTGTGGTGCTATTAGTCCCTGTGTTATTATGGTTCCCCTCTCCCTGAGATATAGCACCACTGTTCTAAGACCTTTGTCAGAAGGCAAGAAGGTATTAGCCTTTATTATAAGGCTTTATTGAGAGATGATGAGTCACATTGTGACCATGCCCCTTCACGTAGTTTTATTATTCCCCCCCTCCCCCTTACCTGATGGGCTATTCTCTTAATGATAGAGATTTGTATATGACATTGAAGTCATAGTGAGTGAACTAAAAAGTAATGTCATAGGTTAAGGGACCATGTATCTTTCTATGAGGCTGTATGTTAAACAAACAATGAATAACCCATTTGTGTGAGATGTTTTTTTTTTATATGATATGTAATATTCCAGTCATATTTCTTAGTTTTTTGACAAAAATATTCTTCAAGAATTAAAAATACCTCATAAAATGAGAGATTTATGTGGTAATAATTCACATTTGGTATTTAGGTTAGAAGAGTTGGAACCTCACATAATTTTTTTTTTACAAGTTGTCATATGGTAGTGTTTACTTTATTGGTTGTTGCCCCCATTGTATATTGGTCCCTGGTCAGTCTTCTCTTTTCTCTCATATTTTTTTTTTTTTAATCTCATTTGGGAGATTTCTCTTTGATATTTTTGTTTATTACATTGAATTAAATCTAAAAAGTAAGAAGTATTCTGATTATATTGAATAAGTTAAAGATATAAAGATAGTATCTAGCTTATTCATGATTCCAAACCGTGTTACCGGTCGGGGCCCTTTTGACTCCCCCCCGATCACCCCAAATATCATGGCGACTGAGGATCCACCCCCACCCTACTCGACCTTTCATTCTGAAGCACCTTCTTTGGCCCCATTAAACTCCTTCCAGCCCATTAATCCTCCAGCAAGAACTTCTGAGCCTTCTGCTCATTATTCCCAGTTTTCTGGCGTTTTTGCTCAGCCTTCAGCTGTCCTTCTCACAGCCGCTTGTGACTAGCTCTCAGCTGCCAACGGTTACGTCACAGCACTTAGCTGTCCCCACACACTCTTTGCCCAACCAAACAGTGCCAGCTGTTTCGCAGCCCTGCTCTGTCGCAGCCTGACCTGTTGGAATTGATGAGTAATGTTACTTCTTTACTTCAAAGATTTCAACTCTCTTCCCAAGGCCAAATTGATCCGAACCCAGCCACTTCGGCGTTTGATCCTTACCCCCAAAATCAATCCCAGCCGAATATTCATCCTCACAACTGGCATCATTACCCGTCCAATCCAGCGCCTTCACAGCCCATTCAGCCTGTTGGAACCCCTTTGGCCCCCCATAATTTTTACCCCCAACCCTCCCAGTCCCACGACCCACGACCATCTAACTTCTTGGAAAGGCACCATCAGCAAATGCCAACATACCACTCAGTAGCAGATGTATCTTTGGCCCAAGTTCGACTTCGCTTGGAAATAGCCAAAGATATCCCTCAGATTTGATGGAGAGTCCGATCCAGTGGTTTGGCTCAAGACAGCCAAATCTAAGATGCGATTTGTGGAGGTTAATGAGTGGGAAAGCCAGCTCATGATTTTGGAAAGCAGACTTTTACCACCTCTGTCTGTTTGGTCTGAAAATTTGAGTGTTTTTTCCAAGGTTTCGTGGGAAACGTTTGAGGCTGCCCTTTTGACGCGTTGTTCAGGCCGGGTTTCAGATCTGAAACTCGCGGAGGAAAGGGTAATATACAAACCCGAGTTTATGTCGCCAGATCTTTACGGTGAACTTATTTTGAAATCGGTCAGCCTCCGATATGGGTACTCTGCTTTAGAGGCTTCAAGGCCAGAAGCACTCAAGGTCTATATAGCTGAGTTTGTAAGGGGCCTACCAACCATTTATTTCGATGAGATCCGTAAAAGGCCCATCCGTTCCATCTCTGAGGGTATCGAAGTTTTGCGGAAGGTGAGCTTTGAGCGAACACAAAGACAATTGCATGAGCAGTCTTTGTCTCAAGCTAAGGTCGTAAATGCTCTAACGACCCAACCCACTAATCCTAACCCGTTCATTCCCAAACCCCAATCACAGGATCACAGGTACTCCCCTCATGACAACCATCCTAGGGAAGGCAGCCATAATTATGTGCCACAACCTCAGAGCTTCGGTCAAGGCCAGTCTGAGTACAGGTCAAGGGCACAGAATTATGGCCAAGATCGCCAAAATAATCGACCGCGGTATAACAACTACACGCCTAGAGGTCCACAGCAGAACAACTTTAGGCCTAGACAATATCAGGGCTACGGATATCAGAGGAGCCAGGGTCCGCATCAAGGGCACAATAACTATCGCTCGACTCCCGCACCCATTCGCCAAGAATTGATGATGAATGGTGAACCAGTTTGCACCTTTTGTCTAAGGGTTGGTCACAGGGTTCAGTGGTGCCCTGACAAGAGTATGGGTCGAAGTCAGGCTCCTTTAAATGTGAACGGGCGCAATCCAAGTGGGGTGGAGAATGTGCCCCAGATACCGATCACCAGCCAACCTCACCAATCCCAGAACTAATTCCCGGTTTACCGTCCCCCTCGTTGTCGTCCCTCCCTGCTTTAACCCCTTGTCTTGTATGTAGCCTTCGTCATACTTCCTGCCTCTCGTTCGTAGATTTGCATTTAGGTTCCCAGGTTGTCTCAACACTCTATGACACTGGAGCCGAATGCAACCTTATCAGTGAGAGCACAATGGAGGAGCTACCTCCAAGCTCAGTAGTCACGCGACGGCCTGTATCTTCAGCTGGAGCTACAACCCTTGCTGGACCACTACACATACTGGGTGAAGTACTGCTAACCTTTTCAATCCTTGGTAGAAACTGTTCTGATTGGTTCTTGATTGTCCCCAAGTTATGTTACCCTGCTTTGATTGGTCGCCCGTTTATCAGGTCGGTCGGTCTCATGTTGTCGCGATACGTGTCACCAAAAATAGGTTGGCACCGTGCTTGTGCGAAGTGGCTGAGCCTGACGCTCAAGTTGACGAATTTTTAGACAGCTTAGTTGATTTTAGCGAGGTCCGAGTGAATTCTGTACAGTATGGTTGGGATGATCTGACAAAGCCCGAGTTTTTGACAAGATTTAAACTAGATCATTTAGACCCTGAGTCCCGCATTCAGTTAGAGGAGCTCCTTTGTGAATTCAAAAATATTTTTGCCAGAAGTGACGATGATTTAGGTACATGTGAGTTAGTTAGCCACCGCATAGACACTGGTCTTAGCCCACCAGTCCGACAACGCCCTTACCGTGTTCCTCCCCATTTACGTGATGAGCTTAAGAGTAGAATTGATGCTATGCTTAGGCAAGGAGTATTGGTTCCCAGCTCTAGCCCCTGGGCTTCCCCAGTGAGCCTCGTCAAAAAGAAAGACGGCAGTTACCGTTTAGTCAACGATTACCGCAAACTGAATGCCCTTACCAAATTTGACAGTTATTCGTTACCTAGGATAGACGACATCTTAGACAGAATGTCGGGTTTTAAGGTCTTCTCAAAAATAGATTTTCTCCAAGGGTTCCTCCAGGCGTCAGTTTTCCCTGACCATCGTGAGAAAACGGCCATCACGACACCCTTTGGTCTGTTCGAATATGTGCGTATGGGCTTTGGTTTGTGCAACGCACCTGCCACGTGTGAGCGTATGATTGAGCTTGCATTGAGAGACCTTCTTGATGGGAAAAACGTTTTTGCTCTTCTTGATGACACAGGTGTTGGAACTAAAGATTTCTCCTCCCACCTTCCCGTCCTTCGTCAAGTTTTTCAACGTTTTTCACATCATGATTTGAAGTTGAAACCTTCTAAGTGTGAATTTTGCCACGAATCATTAACCTTCCTAGGACATGTCATTTCTGCCAATGGTGTCGAGCCCGACCCCAATAAGTTGTCCGCTGTACGACAGCTTAGATACCCCTCTAACCTCCATGAGCTCCGGTCGTGTCTGTCACTGATGAGCTATTTCAGAAAGTTTGTCACAGATTACGCAAAGATCGCAAAGCCATTGACAGACCTCACCAGAAAAGGATCCTTGTTTGTATTTGGAGAACTTCAAGTGGAAGCCTTTGAGAAGCTTCGCGAAAGTCTAATGTCTAAACCAATTTTGGCCTTCCCAGATTTTTCAGGTACAGCTAACGAATTCATTCTCTCCACAGATGCATCCAGCTTCGCGATAGGTGGTTGCTTATCCCAGGTGCAGGACAGTAAAGAGCGTGTGATAGCTTACGCCAGTCGCGTGTTATCCCCAGTTGAACAAAGGTATTCAACCACCCGGCGTGAGGAATTGGCCTTGTGGGAATTTTGCAAAAAGTTTCGGCATTATTTGCAATCGAAACCATTTACCGTCAGGACTGATCATAAGTCCTTGCAGTCTCTCCCTTTTATGGATTCGCCAAATGGTCAGCTTGGTCGGATGTGTTTGGATTTACAAGAGTTCAAATTTAAGGTTGAATATAAGCCGGGGAAGGAGCTGTTCGTGGACGCACTTTCGCGGTTGGTTGATGGCGCCCGACCAGCTGTGAATGTCGTCCAAGTTTCCAATTTTTCATCCATACTCAGTACGGTTGAACTGTTGGAAGCGCAAAAAGCAGACTCTTTCTGCCGGTCGATTTTCAGTCATTTGCAAGGTTTTACCCCTTTGCCTGCCAGTCTATCCCAGTACCTTCGGGAAATAGACCAATTTTGCATCCACGATGGCCTGCTTTGCCATCTCCACACCCCGACGGTGTCATACCGATCACAGGTCTACATTACCCCTGTGATCCCAGAAATCTTGGTCCCCAAAGTTTTGGACTGGTTTCATGCTTCGAAATTTAGCGGTCATTTTGCATTGACAAAAATGCTCCATAAAATGAAACCGCTCGTCTACTTTCCAGAGATGTATTCCCGAGTTAAGCGTCACTCTGATTCATGCCTAAAGTGCCTAATGAGAAAGTCTCCCAATAACACAACTATTGCTCCCCTAGGTTATACTCCCACAGCTAACGGACCGATGGACTTACTGTCTATCGACATTCTTGGCCCGTTGCCAAGGTCCATCAACGGTAATAGTGTTGTCTTGACCGCGTGTTGTCACTTCACGAAGTACCTGTTTCTGATCCCATTACCTGATCAGAAAGCAGATACTATCGCTCGCGCATTGATGGAAAGAATATTTTTGGTTGTTGGGATCCCCAACAGGGTTTTGACAGATAACGGTAGCAACTTCACATCTAAGTTGTTGAGTGAGATTCATGAGTTGTTAGGAGTCCAACATCTGACCACAACTCCCTACCATCCCCAATGTAACGCACAAATTGAACGCATGCATCGCACGGTTTCAGATATTTTGAGCCAGTATGTTGCTCCTGGACGAGATGATTGGGACAGTCACCTCCCATTCGTCCAGCACTGCATTAATACTGCTCATAACGAGTCCACACAGGAAACTCCATTCTATGCAATGTTTTTGCGAGACCCTGTCATGCCGGTTACCGATATGGTCGCTAACCGTACTTATTACGATACGATGGAGAATTTCAAGTCTGAAATTTTGGTCAGAATGCGCGCTGCCCACACGGCCATATCTGAGAAGATATCGTTGTCCAAGGACAAACAGAAGGCCTATTACGATTCCAGGTTTTCAGGAAAATTTGCAGGGTTCCAGCTTGGTGACATTGTTTTCTTGCGTACGCCACCCCCACCTGGCCTGGGAGCAAAATTGGCAAATAACAAGTTCGACGGCCCCTTCCGAATAGTCAAGATTCTTAACGACGGGCTCGACTACGAGATCCAAAAGGCAGGATCGAAGGTCCAGGTAGTACACCACAACCGACTGTTTCCCAGCCACCTGAAGTCGCCCTGGATCGTTGAACCGGTAACTGACGGATCAACACAGAGCGACATCCCTGTCACAGCACCTTCGCCGGAAACTAATTTGGTAACCCAACGGCCATGGTATGTTCCCTCACCTTCCTCCGGCACTCTGCCAACTAACTTGTCTTGCAGCGGTTATACGATCCCTGAGGCCAGGTTGCCAGACCCATTGCCTCAACTTCGACGATCACAGCGATTAGCCTCGCAGGGTCTCGGGTTCGCGATACCTAGAACCTCAACCATACCCTGCTCTGCAGACGGCAGTTCTCTTTTGGACTCGGGAAATGGGTGTTTTGCGCCTGCTCTTCAACCGCTTTCGAACCAGCCGCCCTTAGTCGATGTTGGAGACTTTTACCAGACGCCTGTGTTACGGCCTCACTCTTCGAATCAACTATCTCGTCACGTGCGTTTTGAAGATGAAATACCAGTCCTCCCTGCGCCCGTATTGACCCCGGTTTTGACTGGTTATTTTCCGGCCTCTAGCAACACCACCGTAGATTCTTCAACCGGCCCACCCGAGACTCTGCAAGCAGCATCCTATATCCACGCCCCGAGACGAGTTTCTCCTCCGTTGGTACGCGGATCTCCACCGCCCCCCCAAATTCCCTCCTCGCGATCTGACTCACCACCTTCTAGGCCTCTGTCGCCTGCGGACAATCGTAGTTCGCCGCATGTGCCCAATGACCCGCCGGCAGCTGAACTACGACTGTCTAATGATGGCGTCACGCCAGATAGTAGAAACGTTTTAGGGGGTGAAGCCCCAGACTCGTTCATTTTACAGGTGAGCCCATCTAACGGCTCCTGCGAACTGGTGTTCTCGCCTATTCTCGGCTCTACTCGAGGATCCATGGACAGTAGCCACAGCCGGCCATCATCTTTTTCGAGGTTAAATTCAGACCTAGATGCGCACTCTGCACATTCTATTGGGCCTAGTGATAATGATTCAGACAGTCCTGTAACTAACTCTCGTAGAATCTCAACCCCAAATACACAGTACAGGACTCCATTTCGACCAAATGACCCTACTCCGAATACCCCGGTTATCACAGCCAGCCGTTTTCGAGGCGCTCTTCGCTTAGAAGGGAACGATAGCCGTCTTTTCTACCAATTGGCATTTGATTCAGATTCAGGAGATAGTATTCAGTCAAATCAATCATCCCAGGCTTTAGCCCAGCCTTTAACTTCAACAACTTCTAATAATTCGGAATCTAACCTTAATGAATCCCCAATAAATCCGCCGGCTGCTTCTGTCCAACGCGACGAGTTCGAGCCGACGCCTACTTTGTCTTGGTATGGGACTCCCTTACCGTCCCCGACGCTGCACGACCGACCCATCTTCATCCCTTCCCCATCCCCCCCTGAAGTCTTCAACGCTCCAGTCCTGCCTATCCCGACTACGGCAGCGTCTTTCGTCGACCCACCAACTTCTCCCATCCCGTCGACCTCCACCCAGCCCATTCCGGAGCTGCGACGTTCGGTCAGGCACCGCAACCCACCTGAGCGGTATGCCTCTCACGACCACAGACATTAGACCTGTCCCCCAGACACGGCGACATCTCCAACCCTGACGTGACATTTATACATTTCTGCGCCAATGCGCCATTTACTCCGCCAGCGGCATATATGCCTTTGCAGCCTGGCCGTTTTCAAACCCTCTACCCTGATGTGACACTGACATCTGATGTAAATAGTTTACCGTGATAGTTTCGCGTACCTGCGGCCACAATTCATAAGACCCATCATGGCAGATTGCCTACTATTTTGTGTGTTTAGCATATTCGGCCAAGTTCGGCTCGGCTCTGTCCATACTCGCTTGTGTGCTTGACAAGCCGCCATTAGTGTTCCCTCTTTATACCACTTTAATGTTTGTACTGCCTGTGTGGCCGATTCTGTTCGGCTCAGTTCTATTCGCCTGTGTGGCCGATAAGCCACGAACATCGTTTCTTTTGTGTTACGTTATGTACTGCCTGTGTGGCCTAGTTCGGTTCTCTTGTGATATTTGCCTGTGTGGTCGACTAGCCGTCGCTAGTGTTCCCTCCCTTTTATTATTTAATGTTTATGTACTGCCTGTGTGGCCGAGGCCGGTTTCGCCTAAATGTACAGTCCTTTGTTTTTCTGACAAGCTCAAGTTCAAGTTCCTTCTTTGTTGTTGCCTTTGTGGCTTATTTTTTTGCAAATTATGCCCTTCTGGCCAAGTATTTGCAGAGATTCATGATCTCATGATGGATTTTGTGGCATTTTGTCACTGTTATATATATTATGTTTGTTATGTTGGCCTTCTGCCTCTATATCAATTTAACTTTGGCATTTTGCCGTTATATTAAATTAAGCCTTCTGCCATTATCCACTTTGGTCAATATTGTTTATTATTTATTTATATGAAGTTTTGTTGGACTTAGGAGTTTAGCACCTGTTAACACCAAACTGGCATTCGGGTGGTTTTTCTTTTATTGGGTGGACATCGGGTGGTATAATTATTTTCGTATCTTTTATATACGAAGAATCTGACCAATTTCACTTTTATAGAATTCACTTAACATTACATAAAATTAATTAAACTTTAAAAACAATCCCCTGTTCCTTTCTTTTTATTGTCCCCTGAGGGTGGATCAGTACGCGGTACATCAGCAGCCCAGCGCAACTTCGGCCATTTCCAGCAGCCCAGCGCAAATCCAGCATAAGCAGCACCATTTCCATCACCTCCAGCCTTAGACAATATCAGCTCCAGCCTAAACCAACATCATCATATCCAGCGCCTGAATCAACATCGTCCTATCCAGCGCCCGTACCAGCTCTGCGACGCACATCTCGCCAGAGTACGCTCCACCTGTTCACCAACATCTTCCCCGCCTGCAAGACCACCCATCGCCTATGCCGCTCCAGCAACACCAACACCATCCGCTTTTGCTATGCCCGTACCAGCTGACCCCTCAAACCACAAAGCTGACGAACCACCATGCCGACTCTACATCGCCACTCCACCCTCTTGTATTTCTCTAAACTTTAAAAATAATATATTTTAATTTGGGTCTAAGGTCAGATTTATGTAACATTTATGGTTAACTTTTAGCAGATGGATGCCAAAAGTTTGTTAATCTGGTGCTTAACTTTTAAGTCCGTGGGTCACGGACTCAATATGGAGGGGAGGTATGTTACGGTGATGCCATCTGCATTCCGTACGTTTTCCTTATGCCGCCGCTAGGCAGCGTTACTCCCTTCCATTGCCTGTGTCTTTTATCTTTTATACCGTCGCGGCCACTCTTTCGTATTACTTATTAACTCTCTGGCCACGCCGGGTGTGAGTCACCTTCTTCTAAAGACTTCTTTCCCGGTCCCCGGCCGGGTAACAACTCTTTTGACTTAAAGATTGTTCTTTTGTAAGTACATCTATTAATAAAACCTTTTGTTTACTTACGGACCATAGGTCACTTCTATGAGTCTTTGTTAAGCTCCTTAGAGTGGGCTGGCCTGTAAGGCCTAGTGTATGATGGGTGGTTGATAACCTGTTGTGTGTTCGGTATGCAAACCATAGTGTGAATCGACCAGGGGAATCCATAATGAACCCGTGAAGTTCTGCACGTGTAGTAGGCCACCAACGCCCTAGGCCATCCTGACTCCGATGATTGTATACCTGGACATTTACCATCTTATGTCCGGCTTACTACACCCCTCGCCATAACATCAGGTTGAGAGTGCAAACTCCATATACAAATACAGTCATCGTAATAAAACGAGTCATTTGTTTATTTTTACTACAGCAATCTAGGGACAAAAAATAATCTGGAAGGAATTTTATGAAGGGCGGATTTTACTCTCTCCAAAATATTGGAAAACACGGGAACAAGTTTTGATTTGTAAAAGAGAACACACCACGCGAAAAATGAGTACTTATTAAACATACATATTTTTTTTCAAGGGACAGAGTAGAAATAGACTTCATTATCACAAGGCGAGTTCGCATCTCAGTTTTAAAGGAAGGAAAACTTTGCTCTTCATGCGCGAAGTCTAATCCTTGTCAAATATAAGGTGTCCCGTTTAAAAAGCACTTGCAGTTTCTTTCCAGCTCGCAAAACTCTCCTAAAGAACCGATATTCGGAAGTTTACAACCATTGCTTGAATTTTTACAACAACACGGTCCATTACAATCCTAAGCTTTTATCTGAACCCAGATGAATTTTACATGAAATTCCGTAGCGTACACATGGACAAGAATTCCAGTTGAGTAAAAAGGGATTCTTGTCCACTTGAAAGGAATCCCTTAGTGAAGACGACTACAAAGGAGGTCTAGCTAGACAAGATTGCCATTTAAGTGGAAAGGAATCGTAATTTTGTCGGGGTCGTTGTTTTTCAGTCGGTGTGTAAATATAACCCTATCCCTAAGACTGGATTCTCTTCCGGTTTCCACTTGCTTGTAAATGCTGCTTTTGAAATTGAACTTCCTACCTAATTAATTTGTCGTTCTCATGCAAATGGACGAGATACATAACATGGGGCACTGAATAAATGCGCCTATGAAGCCGTCCTCTTCGTCTTTCGATCACAAGGTCAGGTATTGTTCTGTGCAAGCTTTCACTGATCCGTCTCCTCAGGTATGTTCATACACAGTGCAACCAAATGGCCATCGATCATTCTCCTTCCCCATGTTGGTATCTCCATGGCAATGTGGAGATATGAACGACTTATTGAGTTGTAGTGTCGGTGTGATTATTAGATTTCTGTTTGTGGGCTTTTAAAGCTGAAGACCTGGAGTTTCTAGGCCATCAGAATATGTCGGCTAAAACCTTTTTTTTTTGTTCAAAAATATATGAAGTTTTTCTAAAAACACTAAACAACGGCGCTTCATATGTTATCCGAATCCAACGAACTCTTAACTTAAAAAGAAAACAGACTCATATTTCCCATTTCAGTTCGTTGTAAATAATTTTAAGAGGTCTAAGTTTAGGCAGGTTTAAGCACTAAACAACTTAACAACTTATAGATTAAACACAAATTCAGAAAATAATGTTGCACAGCCACTGAAGGTTGACACAGTTAAGGTCCCTCTGCAGGAGTTGAACCTGCTGCAAAGCACCATATCCAAAATTAGGGCTAAGAAGTATCATCTTCACTAAATTTGTCATTAACAGAGTAAATAACACTGATTTTAGCACACCAACCTGATTGAACTACTTTCATGATCAACTTAGATTCCCAACCGAAGTACACGTAGCGACAAAGCTGCTGAAAGCTCCTTGGCGCCCATGGGAATGTGAGAAGCCCGTTCCAGGTATGTCGGTAAAAATAAATAACCAACAGTGCCGATACTTTGCGCTTGGTAGATGCTACAACGGAATCACTTGTCCCTATTTAAACAATCCGTCCACCACCAACATACCACAAGTACAACTACCAAAATCAGGAACACAAAACGATCAGCGCCCTTTACATACCCACGATCCACCACAAGCATGCGATCAGATAGGTGCAACGAAAACAGCGAAAAGTAGCGTATTCTACAATGCTGGTTACAGGCACACAGGAAGGTATCACCACCAGATCAGTCCTCAACAGTCAATCAGAAACAGTGCGTACTTCCAGGAATTGCCGCCCACGACACCCATACTGAACGAAGCGAACCGTTTCTCACCGCTCGCAGAAATTCACAACTAAAACTAAATGCTACAGAACACTCGTTTCCGGTTATACTGCTTTCAAACGTACGTTCAATTTCTAATAAAATCGAAGAAATGAACGTTATCTTTATTGAAACAAATCGATATAGCACACTGAAACTTGGATCGCCTAACCGGAAATTGTGAGCTTCGAAGACTATGACTGCTTCATTCAGCCTAGACTTGATGCAAAAAAAGGAACCAGTCAGTCACGGAGGTGGTGTCGGAATAGTCTGCAAAACAAGTATTCCGAAAAGACAATTATTGTTCACTATTTACAAAGAAAGGGAGATCGAAATTATCTGGCTCTGGGCAAGACCAAAAAGGTTACCGAAATCCACTTCCTCAATGATCGTCGGAGTTCTCTATTTCCCGCCAAAGGGCACGTCTCGGAAGAACTTGATGACATACTGTAATGATCTGTACTATCACGACGCTATTTGTATGGTAACGCGCACCGTGGTAGTAGTTGGTGATCCCGCCTAGTGACGCGTGTGTGGTGATTCAGATCACCAGTGTAGGTACGTTCCCCTGATGTAGTAGCTGAGGCTGGTCGTCACTAGTTCTTTAGCAAGGTTCCGAACTCCGAAGTCGCTTACAGTAGCATAGAGGTAACATAAGTAAGATATAGGTTTTATTCAACACTTACTCTGTACATGACTAATATGGGACGTCCCTTCTCAGTACCCACTGTATCCACCGAGATGCGCTGATATTAAATTGACTCACTATGAACTGCAACTCTCAACTGAACTGAACTTCAATCTCCAACTGCAACTGCTCTCTTCTTATTCTCGTTCTCTACTTATATTATTCTTTAAACTTTATCATTCTTACGGCAACGTTATGGTTTCGGATTTCACCGGAAGTTAAAGACAAAGCCATCTCTATGACTATTATCCAAATGACTTTAAGGGGTTTCATACTTTAGCAGTCAGTACATCACTCCCCCTTTAGAAAAAAAGGAGGCGTCCTCGCCTTATTATAAAATTTACTTAACTACACGACCTTCATGACGCAAGTCAGGGACACGCGCGTCTCATAGTGTTGTTTATTTACTGCCGTCAGCAAGAAAATTTTGCTGACTGGCTTTTGGAACAAGCTCAAGTTACTTTGGTTTGCGACGGTGTTAAACTTAGGTTTGATTTCAGTTCAGCACGGTGGGCGGGGATGTATATATAGTCTACCGGCTTTCCTGGCATACATCAGCCTTCGCGGGTGGGGAATAAATAGTCCGCTCAGTGAAAACTGATGTATGCTTACTCTTGTTCCAGATATCTCTTCTTTTCATATTATTCGATAATTCCTCACGTGTCCTGACTCGCGAAACTGAGACCTATAAAATTATTAACAAATGCTACTGCGAACAAGGTGTTTTTCATTCCCCCTTAAGTTGGTAGGTGGATACAATAGGGTGCTAGTAGGATTTAACAAACTTACGACTGCCACTTACACTTATCTCTCCCTCTGTCTTCCTCTTCCTGTCTTCGTGTCATGTTATTCCTCTCTCTTGCTGTACCTGCTTGCTTTTTCTTGGGATTTCAACAATTTCCCTGCACTAATCACTTCCCTTCTGGCTGCAGTAGAGCCATATCAATTTCGGATAATTATAAGCGGTATTCACTTTTAGCTATATATATCGGCTATATATATTCATTGCTTGCAATATTCACTGTAAGCCGCTTCGGTTTTATGCAGTATTCACTTTATGCTACATAGGCTATATTCACTTAGGCTGCATTTCTCACATTATTCACTTTGAAGCTACATAAGCTTACTTTAGCCAGCTATTGCTATATACACTACGGCTATCTATTCTGCTCCATTCACTTTAGCCTGATCAAGCGGATACACGAGTGAGGCTATCGTAGTGGTTGCCTTCCATAATAATTAGCTCCTTCTTGCACTCAGATTCTATTTCGTTTGCTAATTCCTGTTGTCCATCCATGTATAGGGCATATAGAAACCTCTTGTAAATATATGCACTCTCCCTTATGACCTTGATGGTGGCCTCTACTGGCCCATCGCAGAATCGGATCACCCGCAGGGTTTTGCTGCTGAGATGCTCAGACTCCATGTGCCTGAATAACGACGCTCGATGATCCAATTTTGCTCTCACAATATTCTCATTTTCTCGTACACGCACCGAGTGTGTTCGCAGATCCACTAGAAATAAACATTATGCTTTATTTTACAACTTTAATCATTTACTTTCCCAAACTTTCCTACTGAAAACATGGGGGGGTGGAATTATTCTGGGCCTATTTAGTTCCCTGCATTATCACTTCCCAGAAGCCAATCCCATTCTGAGGTGTCAAAGGTTATGGGTGCCGATTCTTGAAGCCTGTTCCATGTTGAGTCCGTGGTACATCGGATCTGTGCCCGTGGTTGCGAGTAGGCTGTACCCATTTGCAGTAATAGACCTAGATTGACCCTGGATTTCTGATGAGCTTTGGGCTATGATATGATTTTCATTACTATACAAACTAGTCGAGATGCCTGTTACCGGACTTGTACTCGCAGATGACATCGCAGATGCGGTGGCAGTTTGTTCGATTCCGTCCATGTGGCTAGTCAGTCTGGAAGATTCAAAATTATTTATTGACGAATTGTCTGCTCTTTTCTTTTGTCTCCATAGCTGTTCGATGATCAGCTGATCGGCGACGATGTCCATGTTTCGGTGGCCAATGCATCGGCTGCCATGATTCCGTTCGAAATCACAAATACACGGACATTTGAAATGATGTCGGGTTCTGCCTCGTCGATTGGTGTGACCTTCCCTTGAAATTCGTAGATTCCGAATTCGGTAGGATTGTCGTCCAGTACGACCTACCCGTGTGGTACCTAGCCCTATCCAAACCGCAAAGTTACTTGGTAGCACCAAACGCAGGAATGCTGCGCTCAAACCAGCAGCTGTTGCTGCCCTCATGAGAAGAGCATCTTCGGCGCCACAAATCACGGGGCCGGCTTGAATTTGATCGTGGGTTCGAACCTGGTCTAAAAGTGCCACCCGTAAGCCCGTTTGGAAGGTAAATGCCCTAGAATGATCCGTGTGCATGAGTACTAAGCGAAACAAAAATTCCACAACTAGTTCGATCTCTTCGTACATTGCGGACACAATGTACGGACACAATGTGCGGACACAATGTTCTGCAAAGTAGTACTGAAATGTACATACAGCTGAGAATAAGAAAAACAACAGATGCATCCTTTTCAGTCTAATGAGGCTTCTATCAGATTCTCCAACATCGAATCCTGTCAACCTTGACGAGCTAAGGTCACAATCTGATCAGTTCAGACTTGGTAGCAGCCTCCGCTCTCTTGAACGCCTTTAGCTACGTACGACGATTTGAACTCTCAATTGAGTCACTCCTAAGTTGTTACAAGACTTACGTCCGGCCTGTAACCGAGTACTCTTGTAGTCTATGGCATGCATCTCTAACTATTGAGCAAAGTGACAAAATTGAGTACAAGTCTTTTAAAACTGAATCTAATGACACTGAGCCAGCGCTCGCAATGAATTTAGCGATGACTCTGTTGAATTCCGACTAACATCGTGAAATAATTCCAAGTCTTCAAAGCAGTAGATAAGAGAAAAAACCCGGGATCAAAAAATCTCAAACAACAACTATTAGAAATGCCTCCAGCTGCTTCGTCGGATCGTTTTCTTAAGTCTTTCGTGCCATATTTCGTGAAACATTTTTATTCGATACAACAAAATGACTTCTAACTGTAAATATTTATAGGTATTGTTGACCTAGGCTTGTATATATTGTCATTTTATAATTGTAGACATATAGTTCCCGATTAGTTTAATATTTTATGAATTGATGATTTTTTATTTGTAGTTATTTATAGAAGTTTTTTTTACATTTATACGTATCGTTTAAATGTAACCGCCACAACTCAATGATGGCCTGTTTAGCGAGGTCAAGGATCAGGTACGAGTCACTTTGACTCAGGCGACGGGATTCGGGCGACTTCGATAGCTTTCTGACGCCATTTGAAGCAACAGCCTCTTTGTGCGGATGGGAGACCGCAACGAAAGTTTTAAAACTTCCGGAAAAGCGCTAGAAGCTATATTGCATTTCATTCAAACACAGCTTCGAGAGCTACGTATGTCGGATTCCATAACTTTTACTGAACATGTAGATAGGTTAAGATCCTATTGTTTGAAGTGGCTAGGTGTATGCGAAAGCGACCTTTTAGGTTCAGCTACGCTCCGTTCATAATTCAGGCTCTCACACTTGAACAGTTTACTGAAAGTATGACGTTTCCAGGTTTGAAGACGCACCTTAAATAGCAAGCCCAATCCGGAATACGCAGTAAAAGTATCGAGTCAATTTCAAGAAGCGCAGACACACCTGAATAATCCGAAAGGTGATTGATGACTGATCCTAAGAAGTGGAGGAATTCGGAGGAAACCTAGCGCAGAGGTGAGTAGAATACGTGTTACAGTGGTGGCCCACCTGGTATAACGAGACAGGACAAGAGAAGAAAGCTTTGGAAGACAGAGCAAAAGTAAAGCTACTTACACAAGGCAATAGGAACGCGTACCCAACTATTAGGGTCGAAAGAGCACCACCAGATGGCATCGTTTTGCGCGATAAATTTTTCTGACTGCAGCATAGAAGTTTGAGCAATCTGAAAAGGACAGCAAGCCTTATTTGATCCAGGGATTGGTAGATGGGAAACCAGCATCTATGTTAGTACACAGCGCGCACAGACTGGTGCCCACGAACAAGATATCGTACCTGTTGTTGAGGTCCAGGCCTTGAAGGTCAATTCGACAGCTGAGCTACCTGCAGCTCAAGCCGAAGCTCCCAGTAAGGATCATTTATACGCATCATCGCAGGTGATTGCGACTCCCGAAGTTGAACTTCACTACAATGCCTCAAGTGCTGACGATGGAGATGAAAACGAGCGTTCTCCACCCAAGAGCGAGAAATCGACCTCGCAGAGATGGGAGGAAAAGTAAGCTTTTGCTGCGAAAGTTGCAGCCGTAGTAGGAAAGGAGTCAGGAACTTCGCAGCTGACCAACAGGCCGACGTATCTCTAGAGGGCGTTAGGCGACGGTGCGATGAATGTATTGTCCTGAAGAAGCGTGTAGAAGAGGTAAGGAGCAATCTTTACGGTAGCAAGACATGAAAAGTACGGGACAGAGCGCAAACAAAGTTCTCCCAAGGCACTACCGAAAGCAGGTCCTCCAGCAAGCTCATTCCTCAGCTTTTGGGGACATTTAGGACAAAAGAAAACTCTTGATAGGATTCAAAGACGTTTTTAATGGCTCGGTTTAGGTAAAGATGTAGCTAAGTCTTGTAGTTCTTGTAAAGAATGCCAACTCATCGCGAGAGTTACAAAGAACAATAGAACTCCTTTAACGAAGGTCCCCTCCGACCTTCGTCGAAACAAAACCAGTGGATTATGGTCATTGTAGACTATTTTTCTAAATGGCCTGAAGCTTTCGCTCTCAGAAATACAATGACTACCTAAGATCATGGGTCTTGAAGTACTCTAACTCTAAAAAGTGTGAAAAACCGGACCGACAGACGGAGTTACGATCGGTATATGGCACGAAGTCGAAGTCGTCGGCTATATCAAAAGATTTGAAAGCAGAGCTCGCTTTGGCACTTTGTTGAAGGCTGACATTGTGGATGTATAGAAGAAGCTACAAGCAGTGACACAGGTTCAGGATGAGCACGAAGTGCGCATTGCAGGTCATGATTGACATTCTAGACGTCGCAATTTGATTTTAGTTCACTGTCAGGACTGATTCAGAGCAGTCACATGCAATTTGACTAGTTGTTGTTTGTTCAGAAGATCATCGGATTAGCAGCAATACGAAAAGCCGTCGCGGATCGGATGCCAGAGTACGATGGAAAATTCTACAGCAGGTACAACGTTCCACCCCCAATAAGGGGATTGCCACTGCCGAAATGGGCCTGCGCCCATAAAGATAAGTCAACCCATTGTATCAATAGAATGGATCGGGATATGTCTGAAAAAGTGCTAGACGAGTTGCTGATTATGAATGCAAAATTTGCAAGCCTGGAGTCAGTTCCAGCACAAGTGGAAGAATTGGGTCTCCAGACGAATATCGACAGAGTTGAAATGACCACCAAGCAAGTGAAAGACGAATTTAAAATCTTCAAGCAAGACCTGGATTATATCCGCGATAGGCTAAGTAGATTGGTAGCCGAAACGAAATGCCCAAAACGTTTTTCTATAGAATTTTAAAACTCGGGTTAGAGGGCGCTATGACGGGGCAAAAAGGAATGAAATCATTGAAACAAATAATAAAGGTAATAACAAAACTGATGAAAAAAAAAATGCCGTTCGAAATTAGCTTATTATTTTTTCGTGCTTAATATTTTCTACCGTTCCATTTAATTATTTTTTGTCAACCGCTTCTTAATATTATGACCGCACGGGGCAAAAAGTCTCAAAACTCCGAGACGGTTTTAGCCAATCCTTAAGTCCCTGGGGTTTTCGCGCCATCATCGAAACTGAGTCTGCGAAGCAGAAAAGATGACCGGCTCATCCATGCTTTACGTCGCCCTTCAAAATAACAAGTAGGTCGCAAAATATACCTATATCTGTGTGAGCCTAAGCCATCAGCCCTAGAAGTCATCCATACAGGCAGCTATTAATTTGAGAAATAAATATAAATTAGGCCATTAGGGGTTGTTCTTGCGAAGTTAGCTTAGCCTATAGGCGTTTTTCTGCGGGCAAGACACTTCAGAGTGTTTGTCGCGGACACACAATTGTGTGCCACAGGAGGCACAAGGTGAAAACTCTTGTTTGGGCGGTAATTTCCATTTTTTAAACAAAAAATAAAATGCATATATGTATCAATAAATAACCGCCAAAAGTGAGCATCAACTAAGAAAGTTCCCAACATTCGAGCTTTTGGACTGAAATTCGGATAGTTTTGACAAAAATCCACGGCCTGCGGTGTGCTATATAGGCTATGTGACTGATTGGAAGGAGCTAGCATATGCTCCAGTAACATTGAAATAAACAACAAGCAGAAAAAGGTCATAAGGAATGTCAAGGTATCCAATTTTCTCTGGATTTGAATCTTTACACTGATTAATCCCCTGATACCAAATATGCTGTTTTCGTTAAGTGCGAATATAACAGACGGCAAGGGCTGCGCTGGGGTGTGTTGTTATAAAATAAAATCCTGCAGTTATATTGAGATCATTTATAGTAAAGCTAGTTTTCAATATCTTGTCTTTGTTTCTTTCTTATAAAACAGTAAAATGTATAGGAAAAATATTAAATTTGGTTAGGTATGAGTAAACAGCTAACTATTTCAGCAAACTCTATGTTATAAGTTTTAACTGAAGCAGAGGTAGAAGCTCATACGACACTTCTCAAGTTGGGTCAGAGGATGACTGTGGGACTGTGGGTCAGAGGATGACTGTGGGTTTACACTTTCCATATGATGCGTACTTGAAATGGGCTAGGAATCCATTTGAAGCAAAACCCTTGAGGCACAAATGATCGCAGGCCCTTTGGGACCATAAAATGTTCAATGCTTCGAAAGTTACACATGCCTCAAGTCTCCAGATTCTCCCTCCCTCCATGATCCCCCCAGGGTGGTCGGATCACAGAATATAACCAGGGTAAAACAAACTGTAATGCATCAGCTGTGATTATTGCTTTGATGTAATTTCGTATATTAAAATTGTCATATTTAGCTTTTCTTTTAAGCTTCCAAAGACTGTATCAAGAACAAGTTCAACTAAGCACCACAGACGAATTTTTTTTAATCTGCCTGTTTTCCAGAAAAATTTAGCTATACCTAACATAAAAGTTCTAGCTTTTATCGTGTTTCAGACACCCATGAATTTCAATCCTGATACGCCAGCTAAATGAAACACAGTTCTTCCAAATAAATAATATTCCAAAATGCGCCACAGGCGAAATTTTGTGTAAGCTAACTGTAATGCATCAGCTGAAATTATTCCTTTGGTATAACTTCGTATACTAAAGATCGAATATTCGGCTTTTCGTTTTGGCTTTCGCTAAAAAGCGAAGCTTCCAACGACTGTAGCAAGACAAGTGAAATCAAGCGCCACAGGCTCAATTTTTTGAAGTTTTTTTCTGGATAAATATAGCTTCAGCAACATACAATTTCCGCTTTTAAAAGTGCTTAAAACCCCAAGAATTCCTATCTTGAACAAAAATTAGAAGATATACCGTTCTACGAAAAACAGAAGACTACATATTTCGTAAAATCAGTTCTATATTTAAATTAAAAAAATCGGCTTTTTGTTCCAATTTTTGCTAAAAAGCGAAGCTTCCAACGACCGTACCCAGAACAAGTTGAACTAAGCAACGCCGGCGAATCTTTTTTAAATCTGGATTTTTCCGGAAAAATTTGCGCCCGAACATTGTTTGCAGAATTTGATTTCTTACGTATAAAATGAGCCAATGTGCCGAGAAAAAGCTGTGTAAAAAGCTGACTATACTTTAAAGTACTTGATTTCTTACGTGTAAATATAAATGCATCTGACTTCTTTGAAAGTAGCTGCATTTTGGCTGCAAAAAATGAACTCTACAGCACGGTCGCTCCGAATGATCCAGTGCCAAAACGTGTTGGCTCGAAAAGTGCTTCTAGCAACCTCAAGGATATCATCAACCTCCTCATTAGATGCGATGAGAAGGATATCGCAGTGCCCTTATACGTAATTCGGTCGCCAACAGAGGTCCCTTGCGTCCCCGCCGTCGCTTATTCAAGGCTTGCAACTAAAGTAACTGCAATTCAGGAACTTCTTCAAGTAGTTTCTTCGAAGATGGACTCTTACGACATGAATTTTCCGAAACTTCAACCGGCGGAAGGTGGCCCTGAGCCGCACTCAACTGTGATTTTGTCCAAAATCCTTTCAGATCTTGATGACACACTAAAGCGAAAATTGATAATAGATTGAATCGATGGCCACGATTCGATATCAAATGTTCGCGCAGCTCGTGATAAGTGGGTTGTCCAGATTGAGAAATCCGCGGCAAGTGATTTCTGCGCATCGGCGGCGAGCCTCCTAACTGGGTGCACGGCGAAAGTACTTACTAGGAAATTCTTGGGCATCACGGAAGACTTTGAGATAGAGAAGATCGCGACCTTCCCTGGTATATCTGCAGCAAAAAGACTCGGAACCTAAAAAGGTGTGATGCTGAAATTTACGGACTCGTGGTCAATGGCAAATTATAAAAAGTCGGGTCTAAGGATTGGTTACGAAATAATCAGTGCCTTAGACTTCAAACAGATACCAAAGTGCTGCACAAAATGTCGCTCACCTGAACACTTTCAAGACAATTGTCAGAGCCCTCATCAAAAGTGTGCGATCTGTGCTGGGCCTCACATATCTTCTAGAGAATCTCGAGAATGTCGAGCCCCTGCGAAATACGCAATTTGCGATGGACCACACATGTTATTCAGCATGACCTGTCCTACGCTCAAACAGTTCCTGGGTCCCAAAACTCCAAAATGAATGTTACGGATCTCTCTCTTGTGTGCTACAACATTAACGACACGAAAAACAAAGATCCTGTAATCGATGAACTTACGCGTGATTACCGTGTGGTCTGTCTGCAGGAGCATCTACTGACTACTATTAGCTCTAACTTTCTGTGCCGTAGTCCTGCTCACGTGACATTCCTTGTTAATGCCAAATCCACTTTTGGCCGCCCCTCCGGTGGCCTTGCCTGTATAGTAATGCGTAGTGCAAACTCACCACTGGGTTCACCCTCAATCAGCCCTGTGCTTTTCCATTCTGACGAAAAAAATTTGGCGGTGCGTATTGCAGATATTGTGATCGTCAATGCATATCTACCGTGTGATAACCGAATAACTCTGTCCCTAAATAAGTACGCAAAGGTCTGCAGCAACCTGAAGTTTCTCATGGGAAGGATATCAAATGCTGGTCTTAATTTTGTTTTAGTTGGAGATATAAACTGTGATATCAAAAGACCATCTCGTCGCAGTGAACTATTTCTTGATTGCCTTCCGGATTATCAAATCTTGCGAAAAGCCTTTCTTACCACGTGATTAGTTCACCACGCGTACCTTGCTCAGATGTTCATGTTGACTGTAATGCAAGTGATCTTGATCATCTTCCCTTGTCATTTAAAGCTAGATTCAATAGTGATAACCTACCATGTGATACTCCAAAGAGGAAGTGGTATGTACAGAGCAACTGGAGTAAGGCAAACCTGCCCTTATTCGTGCTTACCCTCACTTCACTCCTGGCAAACGTACGTGTTCCTTTTCACCTGTTGCAATTAAACGTACTTGGGAATTCCAAACATGATGTTAATCTTTAGTATAGTCAGCTTGTTTCATGCATCCTGACTTAAAATAAGTGAAAAATAAAGCTAAGCTATGGTTATGTGGATCGATAGCGGCCGCCCGGGTTCCAGGTTGGTTTTTGATCTGAAACAAAAAACCAAGCGTGACTATAAAAAACGTCTTCGTTCCGTACGTTATAATGGTTTGGATTTCCCCTCTTCTAAAACAGACTGGAATAGTTTGGTGAATTCGAGTAAGCTCAATTATAATGATGTATCCACTAATGCTATAACTCCATCTGAATGGCATTCTCACTATAAGAATATTTTTTCTGTAATTCATTTCCAGGTGCATGCACATTACTAGAAACTTCTTAATCGAGTTCTTCCGACACAGCTAGTCCAGTCACGCATTGTACCGGTTAGTCTGAGTGCGATATCTAGTTCTCTGAAAAAACTCAAGTCTTGTTCCATTGATATTGACGGTATTGCATCGCACCACCTACAGTTTGATTGTATAGCTCTTCACCAGCATTTACAATTGTTTTTTCAAATGTGTATATGTAATTCTTTGGTACCCGACAGCTTCCTTTGTGGCATAGTCACTTCAGTTTTAAAACGAGGTAAATCGCCTTTTGATAGTGCTTCGTACCGTCCCATAACTGTTGCTTGTAATCTCAGTAAAGTGTTTGAGTATGTTCTTTTACAATCTGACTACAAATAATAATTTCGGGGAAAATCATTTCGGTTTCCAACCAGGATTTAGTTGCCAACACGCTCATCGTGCTCTTGCTACTATCCTCAAAGATGCTTCTAAAAAGGGGCATAAACTATATATTTGTGCGCTTGACCTGTCTAAGGCTTTTGATTCTGTTGTTCATAGTCAAGCCTTTTTTGCTCTGCATTCGAAGGGAGTCAATCTGTCTGTTATATCCGTACTTCGGTTTTGGTACACAAATTCGTATCTGAAAATTAAATGCTCTGGGTCCCCCCCTACTGTTCCAATACGCCGGGGCGTCCGGCAGGGGGTGTACTCTCTCCGAGTATTTTCAAAATTTGCATTTCCCATATCCTGTCAAATATAACCTCAACCTGTTTCATGTTTTTTTCTGATATTACTCACATTGCATATGCTGATGATTTGTTGCTAGTTTCAAGGTCTAAACTCACTCTTTCTCGGATGGTTCTAAAATTTCATTGTCTTTCTCTCTAATCGGTCTGTCTCTAAACGTGGATTAATGTGAATTTCTCCCTTTTAATTCGTCTTCTTCTAACAATAAACTCCTAAACTGTTTTAACTTTTCTATCCCTTGTGTATCAAAAATCCGTTGGCTCGGTATTTCCATTACAGAAAAAATGTCAAATTTTCGACAGCAAGCAGTTCTTGACACTCAAAACAAAATTCAGTTTGGATATGCCAAAATCGTTGCCAACCGCGGAAAATAGAAGCGCAGAGCTCTTGCTAAGCTCTACGCCACTTACTGCAAGCACTCGGTCCTTTACCTTTCTGGACTCTACCCCCTGCTGAAGAAAAAGGATGTAGCAGCTATTCGAATAGCATACTTCCGCTACTTTAAATTCCTCCTCTACTTGCCAATTTGGTATAAAAATCGAAAAATGATAACTATATTTTCAGTAACTAATATAACTGATAAACGTGACGAGCTGCATAGGAATCTGTCGGTCGCCACATTTTTTCCACATCACGGTCTTGTCCGTTTGTTTGAAATGTAATCTGTTCGATGTGTAAAGTTGTATCGTAATTTTAAGTTGTGTTTTTTTTCTTTTCTTTATGTACTCCACTATTTCTATTTTATAGAAGTGGGTAAATAAAAATATTCATTCATTCATTCATTTAAACCCCTTGTGCCT
>JAKZAP010000128.1:0-119117 GCA_023053575.1 Branchinecta lynchi | reverse complement strand
AGAGTCAGTCAAGACAGACAGACAGTCAGTCAAGACAGACAGACAGACAGACAGTTATTCAAGACAGACAGACAGACATACAGTCATTCAAGACAGACAGACAGTCAGTCAAGACAGACAGACAGACAGATAGTCAGTCAAGACAGACAGACAGTCAGTCAAGACAGACAGACAGACAGACAGTCAGTCAGTCAAGACAGACAGAGAGTCAGTCAAGACAGACAGACAGACAGTCATTCAAGACAGACAGACAGTCAGTCAAGACAGACAGACAGACAGATAGTCAGTCAAGACAGACAGACAGACAGACAGTCAGTCAGTCAAGACAGACAGAGAGTCAGTCAAGACAGACAGACAGACATATAGTCAGTCAAGACAGACAGACAGACATACAGTCAGTCAAGACATACAGACAGATAGTCAGTCAAGACAGACAGGCAATCAGTCAAGACAAACAGACAGACAGACAGTCAGTCAAGACAGACAGACAGTCAGTAAAGTCAAGACAGACAGACAGTCAGTCAAGACAGACAGACAGTCAGTCAAGACAGACAGACAGTCAGTCAAGACAGATAGACAGTCAGTCAAGACAGACAGATAGACATACAGTCAGTCAAGACAGACATATAGACATACAGTCAGTCAAGACAGACAGACAGACAGTCAGTCAAGACAGACAGACAGACAGTCAGTCAAGACAGACAGACAGACAGACAGTCAGTCAAGACAGACAGACAGACAGTCAGTCAAGACAGACAGACAGACAGTCAGTCAAGACAGACAGACAGTCAGTCAAGACAGACAGACAGTCAGTCAAGACAGACAGACAGTAAGTCAAGACAGACAGACTGTCAGTCAAGACAGACACACAGTCAGTCAAGACAGACAAACAGTCAGTCAAGACAGACAGACAGTCAGTCAAGACAGACAGACAGTCAGTCAAGACAGACAGACAGTCAGTCAAGACAGACAGACAGTCAGTCAAGACAGACAGACAGTCAGTCAAGACAGACAGACAGTCAGTCAAGACAGACAGACAGTCAGTCAAGACAGACAGACAGTCAGTCAAGACAGACAGACAGTCAGTCAAGACAGACAGACAGACAGAGAGTCAGTAAAGACAGACAGAGAGTCAGTCAAGACAGACAGACAGTCAGTCAAGACAGACAGACAGTCAGTCAAGACAGACAGACAGACAGACAGTTATTCAAGACAGACAGACAGACAGACAGATAGTCAGTCAAGACAGACAGACAGTCAGTCAAGACAGACAGACAGACAGACAGTCAGTCAGTCAAGACAGACAGAGAGTCAGTCAAGACAGACAGACAGACAGTCATTCAAGACAGACAGACAGTCAGTCAAGACAGACAGACAGACAGATAGTCAGTCAAGACAGACAGACAGACAGACAGTCAGTCAGTCAAGACAGACAGAGAGTCAGTCAAGACAGACAGATAGACATACAGTCAGTCAAGACAGACAGACAGACATACAGTCAGTCAAGACATACAGACAGATAGTCAGTCAAGACAGACAGGCAGTCAGTCAAGACAAACAGACAGACAGACAGTCAGTCAAGACAGACAGACAGTCAGTCAAGACAGACAGACAGTCAGTCAAGACAGATAGACAGTCAGTCAAGACAGACAGACAGACAGACAGTCAGTCAAGACAGACAGACAGACAGACAGACCGACAGTCAGTCAGTCAAGACAGACAGACAGACAGTCAGTCAAGACAGACATATAGACATACAGTCAGTCAAGACAGACAGACAGTCAGTCAGTCAAGACAGACAGACAGTCAGTCGAGACAGACAGACAGTCAGTCAAGACAGACAGACAGACAGACAGACCGACAGTCAGTCAAGAGAGACAGACAGACAGACAGTCAGTCAAGACAGACAGATAGACATACAGTCAGTCAAGACTGACAGACAGTCAGTAAAAGACAGACAAACAGTCAAGACAGACAGACAGTCAGTCAAGACAGACAAACAGACAGACAGACAGTCAGTCAAGACAGACAGACAGAGAGACAGTCAGTCAAGACAGACAGTCAGACAGACAGTTAAGACAGATAGTCAGTCAAGACAGACAGGCAGTCAGTCAAGACAGACAGACAGGCATACAGTCAGTCAAGACAGACAGACAGACAGACAGTCAGTCAAGACAGACAGACAGTCAGTCAAGACAGACTGACAGTCAGTCAAGACAGACAGACAGTCAGTCAAGACAGACAGACAGTCAGTCAAGACAGACAGACAGTCAGTCAAGACAGACAGACAGACAGACAATCAGTCAAGACAGACAAACAGACAGACAGTCAGTCATGACAGACAGACAGTCAGTCAAGACAGACAGACAGACAGACAGTTATTCAAGACAGACAGACAGACATACAGTCATTCAAGACAGACAGACAGTCAGTCAAGACAGACAGACAGACAGTCAGTCAAGACAGACAGACAGACAGTCAGTCAAGACAGACAGACAGACAGTCAGTCAAGACAGACAGACAGACAGTCAGTCAAGACAGACAGACAGTCAGTCAAGACAGACAGACAGTCAGTCAAGACAGACAGACAGTCAGTCAAGACAGACAGACTGTCAGTCAAGACAGACACAAAGTCAGTCAAGACAGACAGACAGTCAGTCAAGACAGACAGACAGTCAGTCAAGACAGACAGACAGTCAGTCAAGACAGACAGACAGTCAGTCAAGACAGAAAGACAGTCAGTCAAGACAGACAGACAGTCAGTCAAGACAGACAGACAGTCAGTCAAGACAGACAGACAGTCAGTCAAGACAGACAGACAGTCAGTCAAGACAGACAGACAGACAGAGAGTCAGTAAAGACAGACAGAGAGTCAGTCAAGACAGACAGACAGTCAGTCAAGACAGACAGACAGACAGACAGTTATTCAAGACAGACAGAGAGACATACAGTCATTCAAGACAGACAGACAGTCAGTCAAGACAGACAGACAGACAGATAGTCAGTCAAGACAGACAGACAGTCAGTCAAGACAGACAGACAGACAGTTATTCAAGACAGACAGACAGACATACAGTCATTCAAGACAGACAGACAGTCAGTCAAGACAGACAGACAGACAGATAGTCAGTCAAGACATACAGACAGATAGTCAGTCAAGACAGACAGGCAGTCAGTCAAGACAAACAGACAGACAGACAGTCAGTCAAGACAGACAGACAGTCAGTAAAGTCAAGACAGACAGACAGTCAGTCAAGACAGACAGACAGTCAGTCAAGACAGATAGACAGTCAGTCAAGACAGACAGATAGACATACAGTCAGTCAAGACAGACATATAGACATACAGTCAGTCAAGACAGACAGACAGACAGTCAGTCAAGACAGACAGACAGACAGTCAGTCAAGACAGACAGACAGACAGTCAGTCAAGACAGACAGACAGACAGTCAGTCAAGACAGACAGACAGACAGTCAGTCAAGACAGACAGACAGTCAGTCAAGACAGACAGACAGTCAGTCAAGACAGACAGACAGTAAGTCAAGACAGACAGACTGTCAGTCAAGACAGACACACAGTCAGTCAAGACAGACAGACAGTCAGTCAAGACAGACGGACAGTCAGTCAAGACAGACAGACAGTCAGTCAAGACAGACAGACAGTCAGTCAAGACAGACAGACAGTCAGTCAAGACAGACAGACAGTAAGTCAAGACAGACAGACTGTCAGTCAAGACAGACACACAGTCAGTCAAGACAGACAGACAGTCAGTCAATACAGACAGACAGTCAGTCAAGACAGACAGACAGTCAGTCAAGACAGACAGTCAGTCAGTCAAGACAGACAGACATACAGTCAGTCAAGACAGACAGACAGACAGTCAGTCAAGACAGACAGACAGACAGTCAGTCAAGACAGACAGACAGACAGTCAGTCAAGACAGACAGACAGACAGTCAGTCAAGACAGACAGACAGACAGTCAGTCAAGACAGACAGACAGTCAGTCAAGACAGACAGACAGTCAGTCAAGACAGACAGACAGTCAGTCAAGACAGACACACAGTCAGTCAAGACAGACAGACAGTCAGTCAAGACAGACAGACAGTCAGTCAAGACAGACAGACAGTCAGTCAAGACAGACAGACAGTCAGTCAAGACAGACAGACAGTCAGTCAAGACAGACAGACAGTCAGTCAAGACAGACAGACAGACAGAGAGTCAGTAAAGACAGACAGAGAGTCAGTCAAGACAGACAGACAGTCAGTCAAGACAGACAGACAGACAGACAGTTATTCAAGACAGACAGAGAGACATACAGTCATTCAAGACAGACAGACAGTCAGTCAAGACAGACAGACAGACAGATAGTCAGTCAAGACAGACAGACAGTCAGTCAAGACAGACAGACAGACAGACAGTTATTCAAGACAGACAGACAGACATACAGTCATTCAAGACAGACAGACAGTCAGTCAAGACAGACAGACAGACAGATAGTCAGTCAAGACAGACAGACAGTCAGTCAAGACAGACAGACAGACAGACAGTCAGTCAAGACAGACATACCGTCAGTCAAGACAGACAGACAGTCAGTCAAGACAGACAGACAGACAGACAGTCAGTCAAGACAGACAGACAGTCAGTCAAGACAGACAGACAGTCAGTCAAGACAGACAGACAGTCAGTCAAGACAGACAGACAGTCAGTCAATACAGACAGACAGTCAGTCAAGACAGACAGACAGTCAGTCAAGACAGACAGTCAGTCAGTCAAGACAGACAGACAGACAGTCAGTCAAGACAGACAGACAGACAGTCAGTCAAGACAGACAGACAGACAGTCAGTCAAGACAGACAGACAGACAGTCAGTCAAGACAGACAGACAGACAGTCAGTCAAGACAGACAGACAGACAGTCAGTCAAGACAGACAGACAGTCAGTCAAGACAGACAGACAGTCAGTCAAGACAGACAGACAGTCAGTCAAGACAGACAGACTGTCAGTCAAGACAGACACACAGTCAGTCAAGACAGACAGACAGTCAGTCAAGACAGAAAGACAGTCAGTCAAGACAGACAGACAGTCAGTCAAGACAGACAGACAGTCAGTCAAGACAGACAGACAGTCAGTCAAGACAGACAGACAGTCAGTCAAGACAGACAGACAGTCAGTCAAGACAGACAGACCGTCAGTCAAGACAGACAGACAGTCAGTCAAGACAGACAGACAGACAGAGAGTCAGTAAAGACAGACAGAGAGTCAGTCAAGACAGACAGACAGTCAGTCAAGACAGACAGACAGACAGACAGTTATTCAAGACAGACAGACAGACATACAGTCATTCAAGACAGACAGACAGTCAGTCAAGACAGACAGACAGACAGATAGTCAGTCAAGACAGACAGACAGTCAGTCAAGACAGACAGACAGACAGACAGTCAGTCAGTCAAGACAGACAGAGAGTCAGTCAAGACAGACAGACAGACAGTCATTCAAGACAGACAGACAGTCAGTCAAGACAGACAGACAGACAGATAGTCAGTCAAGACAGACAGACAGACAGACAGTCAGTCAGTCAAGACAGACAGAGAGTCAGTCAAGACAGACAGACAGACATATAGTCAGTCAAGACAGACAGACAGACATACAGTCAGTCAAGACATACAGACAGATAGTCAGTCAAGACAGACAGGCAATCAGTCAAGACAAACAGACAGACAGACAGTCAGTCAAGACAGACAGACAGTCAGTAAAGTCAAGACAGACAGACAGTCAGTCAAGACAGACAGACAGTCAGTCAAGACAGACAGACAGTCAGTCAAGACAGATAGACAGTCAGTCAAGACAGACAGATAGACATACAGTCAGTCAAGACAGACATATAGACATACAGTCAGTCAAGACAGACAGACAGACAGTCAGTCAAGACAGACAGACAGACAGTCAGTCAAGACAGACAGACAGACAGACAGTCAGTCAAGACAGACAGACAGACAGTCAGTCAAGACAGACAGACAGACAGTCAGTCAAGACAGACAGACAGTCAGTCAAGACAGACAGACAGTCAGTCAAGACAGACAGACAGTAAGTCAAGACAGACAGACTGTCAGTCAAGACAGACACACAGTCAGTCAAGACAGACAAACAGTCAGTCAAGACAGACAGACAGTCAGTCAAGACAGACAGACAGTCAGTCAAGACAGACAGACAGTCAGTCAAGACAGACAGACAGTCAGTCAAGACAGACAGACAGTCAGTCAAGACAGACAGACAGTCAGTCAAGACAGACAGACAGTCAGTCAAGACAGACAGACAGTCAGTCAAGACAGACAGACAGACAGAGAGTCAGTAAAGACAGACAGAGAGTCAGTCAAGACAGACAGACAGTCAGTCAAGACAGACAGACAGTCAGTCAAGACAGACAGACAGACAGACAGTTATTCAAGACAGACAGACAGACAGACAGATAGTCAGTCAAGACAGACAGACAGTCAGTCAAGACAGACAGACAGACAGACAGTCAGTCAGTCAAGACAGACAGAGAGTCAGTCAAGACAGACAGACAGACAGTCATTCAAGACAGACAGACAGTCAGTCAAGACAGACAGACAGACAGATAGTCAGTCAAGACAGACAGACAGACAGACAGTCAGTCAGTCAAGACAGACAGAGAGTCAGTCAAGACAGACAGATAGACATACAGTCAGTCAAGACAGACAGACAGACATACAGTCAGTCAAGACATACAGACAGATAGTCAGTCAAGACAGACAGGCAGTCAGTCAAGACAAACAGACAGACAGACAGTCAGTCAAGACAGACAGACAGTCAGTCAAGACAGACAGACAGTCAGTCAAGACAGATAGACAGTCAGTCAAGACAGACAGACAGACAGACAGTCAGTCAAGACAGACAGACAGACAGACAGACCGACAGTCAGTCAGTCAAGACAGACAGACAGACAGTCAGTCAAGACAGACATATAGACATACAGTCAGTCAAGACAGACAGACAGTCAGTCAGTCAAGACAGACAGACAGTCAGTCGAGACAGACAGACAGTCAGTCAAGACAGACAGACAGACAGACAGACCGACAGTCAGTCAAGAGAGACAGACAGACAGACAGTCAGTCAAGACAGACAGATAGACATACAGTCAGTCAAGACTGACAGACAGTCAGTAAAAGACAGACAAACAGTCAAGACAGACAGACAGTCAGTCAAGACAGACAAACAGACAGACAGACAGTCAGTCAAGACAGACAGACAGAGAGACAGTCAGTCAAGACAGACAGTCAGACAGACAGTTAAGACAGATAGTCAGTCAAGACAGACAGGCATACAGTCAGTCAAGACAGACAGACAGACAGACAGTCAGTCAAGACAGACAGACAGTCAGTCAAGACAGACTGACAGTCAGTCAAGACAGACAGACAGTCAGTCAAGACAGACAGACAGTCAGTCAAGACAGACAGACAGTCAGTCAAGACAGACAGACAGACAGACAATCAGTCAAGACAGACAAACAGACAGACAGTCAGTCATGACAGACAGACAGTCAGTCAAGACAGACAGACAGTAAGTCAAGACAGACAAACAGACAGACAGTCAGTCAGTCAAGACAGACAGACAGTCAGTCGAGACAGACAGACAGTCAGTCGAGACAGACAGACAGTCAGTCGAGACAGACAGACAGTCGGTCAAGACAGACAGACAGTCAGTCGAGACAGACAGACAGTCAGTCGAGACAGACAGACAGTCAGTCGAGACAGACAGACAGTCAGTCAAGACAGACAGATAGACATACAGTCAGTCAAGACAGACAGACAGTCAGTAAAAGACAGACAGACAGACAGACAGTCAAAACAGACAGACAGACAGTCAGTCAAGATAGACAGACAGACAGACAGTCAGGCAGACAGTCAAGACAGACAGACAGACAGTCGGACAGACAGACAGTCAGTCAAGACAGACAGACAGTCAGTCAAGACAGACAGACAGTCAGTCAAGACAGACAGACAGTCAGTCGAGACAGACAGACAGTCAGTCAAGACAGACAGACAGTCAGTCGAGACAGACAGACAGTCAGTCAAGACAGACAGACAGTCAGTCAAGAGAGACAGACAGACAGACAGTCAGTCAAGACAGACAGATAGACATACAGTCAGTCAAGACAGACAGACAGTCAGTAAAAGACAGACAGACAGTCAGTCAAGACAGACAGACAGAGAGACAGTCAGTCAGTCAAGACAGACAGACAGTCAGTCAAGACAGACAGACAGTCAGTCAAGACAGACAGACAGTCAGTCAAGACAGACAGACAGTCAGTCCAGACAGACAAACAGACAGACAGACAGACAGACAGTCAAGACAGACAGACAGACAGTCGGACAGACAGACAGTCAGTCAAGACAGACAGACAGTCAGTCAAGACAGACAGACAGTCAGTCGAGACAGACAGACAGTCAGTCAAGACAGACAGACAGTCAGTCAAGAGAGACAGACAGACAGACAGTCAGTCAAGACAGTCAGACAAACAGTCAGTCAAGACAGACAGACAGTCAGTAAAAGACAGACAGACAGACAGACAGTCAGTCAAGACAGACAGACAGAGAGACAGTCAGTCAAGACAGACAGTCAGACAGTCAAGACAGACAGACAGTCAGTCAAGACAGACAGACAGTCAGTCCAGACAGACAGACAGACAGACAGACAGTCAAGACAGACAGACAGTTAGACGGACAGACAGACAGTCAGTCAAGACAGACAGACAGTCATTCAAGACAGACAGACAGTCAGACAAGACAGACAGACAGTCAGTCAAGACGGACAGACAGTCAGTCAAGACAGACAGACAGTCAGTCAAGACAAACAGACAGACAAACAGAGAGTCAGTCAAGACAGACAGACAGTCAGTCAAGACAAACAGACAGACAGACAGTCAGTCAAGACAGACAGACAGTCAGTCAAGACAGACAGACAGACAAACAGTCAGTCAAGACAGACAAACAGACAGACAGTCAGTCAAGACAGACAGACAGAGAGACAGTCAGTCAAGACAGACAGTCAGACAGACAGTCAGTCAAGACAGACAGACAGACAGACAGATAGTCAGTCAAGACAGACAGACAGTCAGTGAAGACAGACAGACAGACAGACAGTCAGTCAGTCAAGACAGACAGAGAGTCAGTCAAGACAGACAGATAGACATACAGTCAGTCAAGACAGACAGACAGACATACAGTCAGTCAAGACATACAGACAGATAGTCAGTCAAGACAGACAGGCAGTCAGTCAAGACAAACAGACAGACAGACAGTCAGTCAAGACAGACAGACAGTCAGTCAAGACAGACAGACAGTCAGTCAAGACAGATAGACAGTCAGTCAAGACAGACAGACAGACAGACAGTCAGTCAAGACAGACAGACAGACAGACAGACCGACAGTCAGTCAAGAGAGACAGACAGACAGACAGTCAGTCAAGACAGACAGATAGACATACAGTCAGTTAAGACAGACAGAAAGACATACAGTCAGTCAAGACAGACATATAGACATACAGTCAGTCAAGACAGACAGACAGACAGTCAGTCAAGACAGACATATAGACATACAGTCAGTCAAGACAGACAGACAGTCAGTCAGTCAAGACAGACAGACAGTCAGTCGAGACAGACAGACAGTCAGTCAAGACAGACAGACAGACAGACAGACCGACAGTCAGTCAAGAGAGACAGACAGACAGACAGTCAGTCAGTCAAGACAGACAGAGAGTCAGTCAAGACAGACAGACAGACAGTCATTCAAGACAGACAGACAGTCAGTCAAGACAGACAGACAGACAGATAGTCAGTCAAGACAGACAGACAGACATACAGTCAGTCAGTCAAGACAGACAGAGAGTCAGTCAAGACAGACAGATAGACATACAGTCAGTCAAGACAGACAGACAGACATACAGTCAGTCAAGACATACAGACAGATAGTCAGTCAAGACAGACAGGCAGTCAGTCAAGACAAACAGACAGACAGACAGTCAGTCAAGACAGACAGACAGTCAGTCAAGACAGACAGACAGTCAGTCAAGACAGATAGACAGTCAGTCAAGACAGACAGACAGACAGACAGTCAGTCAAGACAGACAGACAGACAGACAGACCGACAGTCAGTCAAGAGAGACAGACAGACAGACAGTCAGTCAAGACAGACAGACAGTCAGTCAAGACAGACAGACTGTCAGTCAAGACAGACACACAGTCAGTCAAGACAGACAGACAGTCAGTCAAGACAGACAGACAGTCAGTCAAGACAGACAGACAGTCAGTCAAGACAGACAGACAGTCAGTCAAGACAGACAGACAGTCAGTCAAGACAGACAGACAGTCAGTCAAGACAGACAGACAGTCAGTCAAGACAGACAGACAGTCAGTCAAGACAGACAGACAGTCAGTCAAGACAGACAGACAGTCAGTCAAGACAGACAGACAGTCAGTCAAGACAGACAGACAGACAGAGAGTCAGTAAAGACAGACAGAGAGTCAGTCAAGACAGACAGACAGTCAGTCAAGACAGACAGACAGTCAGTCAAGACAGACAGACAGACAGACAGTTATTCAAGACAGACAGACAGACAGACAGATAGTCAGTCAAGACAGACAGACAGTCAGTCAAGACAGACAGACAGACAGACAGTCAGTCAGTCAAGACAGACAGAGAGTCAGTCAAGACAGACAGACAGACAGTCATTCAAGACAGACAGACAGTCAGTCAAGACAGACAGACAGACAGATAGTCAGTCAAGACAGACAGACAGACAGACAGTCAGTCAGTCAAGACAGACAGAGAGTCAGTCAAGACAGACAGATAGACATACAGTCAGTCAAGACAGACAGACAGACATACAGTCAGTCAAGACATACAGACAGATAGTCAGTCAAGACAGACAGGCAGTCAGTCAAGACAAACAGACAGACAGACAGTCAGTCAAGACAGACAGACAGTCAGTCAAGACAGACAGACAGTCAGTCAAGACAGATAGACAGTCAGTCAAGACAGACAGACAGACAGACAGTCAGTCAAGACAGACAGACAGACAGACAGACCGACAGTCAGTCAAGAGAGACAGACAGACAGACAGTCAGTCAAGACAGACAGATAGACATACAGTCAGTCAAGACAGACAGAAAGACATACAGTCAGTCAAGACAGACATATAGACATACAGTCAGTCAAGACAGACAGACAGACAGTCAGTCAAGACAGACATATAGACATACAGTCAGTCAAGACAGACAGACAGTCAGTCAGTCAAGACAGACAGACAGTCAGTCGAGACAGACAGACAGTCAGTCAAGACAGACAGACAGACAGACAGACCGACAGTCAGTCAAGAGAGACAGACAGACAGACAGTCAGTCAAGACAGACAGATAGACATACAGTCAGTCAAGACTGACAGACAGTCAGTAAAAGACAGACAAACAGTCAAGACAGACAGACAGTCAGTCAAGACAGACAAACAGAGAGACAGACAGTCAGTCAAGACAGACAGACAGAGAGACAGTCAGTCAAGACAGACAGTCAGACAGACAGTTAAGACAGATAGTCAGTCAAGACAGACAGGCAGTCAGTCAAGACAGACAGACAGGCATACAGTCAGTCAAGACAGACAGACAGACAGACAGTCAGTCAAGACAGACAGACAGTCAGTCAAGACAGACTGACAGTCAGTCAAGACAGACAGACAGTCAGTCAAGACAGACAGACAGTCAGTCAAGACAGACAGACAGTCAGTCAAGACAGACAGACAGACAGACAATCAGTCAAGACAGACAAACAGACAGACAGTCAGTCATGACAGACAGACAGTCAGTCAAGACAGACAGACAGTAAGTCAAGACAGACAAACAGACAGACAGTCAGTCAGTCAAGACAGACAGACAGTCAGTCGAGACAGACAGACAGTCAGTCGAGACAGACAGACAGTCAGTCGAGACAGACAGACAGTCGGTCAAGACAGACAGACAGTCAGTCGAGACAGACAGACAGTCAGTCGAGACAGACAGACAGTCAGTCGAGACAGACAGACAGTCAGTCAAGACAGACAGATAGACATACAGTCAGTCAAGACAGACAGACAGTCAGTAAAAGACAGACAGACAGACAGACAGTCAAAACAGACAGACAGACAGTCAGTCAAGATAGACAGACAGACAGACAGTCAGGCAGACAGTCAAGACAGACAGACAGACAGTCGGACAGACAGACAGTCAGTCAAGACAGACAGACAGTCAGTCAAGACAGACAGACAGTCAGTCAAGACAGACAGACAGTCAGTCAAGACAGACAGACAGTCAGTCGAGACAGACAGACAGTCAGTCAAGACAGACAGACAGTCAGTCAAGAGAGACAGACAGACAGACAGTCAGTCAAGACAGACAGATAGACATACAGTCAGTCAAGACAGACAGACAGTCAGTAAAAGACAGACAGACAGTCAGTCAAGACAGACAGACAGAGAGACAGTCAGTCAGTCAAGACAGACAGACAGTCAGTCAAGACAGACAGACAGTCAGTCAAGACAGACAGACAGTCAGTCAAGACAGACAGACAGTCAGTCCAGACAGACAAACAGACAGACAGACAGACAGACAGTCAAGACAGACAGACAGACAGTCGGACAGACAGACAGTCAGTCAAGACAGACAGACAGTCAGTCAAGACAGACAGACAGTCAGTCGAGACAGACAGACAGTCAGTCAAGACAGACAGACAGTCAGTCAAGAGAGACAGACAGACAGACAGTCAGTCAAGACAGTCAGACAAACAGTCAGTCAAGACAGACAGACAGTCAGTAAAAGACAGACAGACAGACAGACAGTCAGTCAAGACAGGCAGACAGAGAGACAGTCAGTCAAGACAGACAGTCAGACAGTCAAGACAGACAGACAGTCAGTCAAGACAGACAGACAGTCAGTCCAGACAGACAGACAGACAGACAGACAGTCAAGACAGACAGACAGTTAGACGGACAGACAGACAGTCAGTCAAGACAGACAGACAGTCATTCAAGACAGACAGACAGTCAGACAAGACAGACAGACAGTCAGTCAAGACGGACAGACAGTCAGTCAAGACAGACAGACAGTCAGTCAAGACAGACAGACAAACAGAGAGTCAGTCAAGACAGACAGACAGTCAGTCAAGACAAACAGACAGACAGACAGTCAGTCAAGACAGACAGACAGTCAGTCAAGACAGACAGACAGACAAACAGTCAGTCAAGACAGACAAACAGACAGACAGTCAGTCAAGACAGACAGACAGAGAGACAGTCAGTCAAGACAGACAGTCAGACAGACAGTCAGTCAAGACAGACAGTCAGACAGACAGTCAGTCAAGACAGACAGACAGACAGACGGACAGACAGACAGTCAGTCAAGACAGACAGACAGTCAGTCAAGACAGACAGACAGTCAGTCAAGACAGACAGACAGTCAGACAGTCAGTCAAGAGAGACAGACAGACAGTCAGTCAAGACATACATACAGACAGAAAGTCAGTCAAGACAGACATAAAGACAGACAGTCAGTCAAGACAGACAGACAGGCAGACAGTCATTCAGTCAAGACAGACAGATAGACATACAGTCAGTCAAGACAGACAGACAGTCAGTAAAAGACAGACAGACAGACAGACAGTCAAGACAGTCAGTCAAGACAGACAGACAGGCAGACAGTCAGTCAAGAGAGACAGACAGACAGACAGTCAGTCAAGACAGACAGATAGACATACAGTCAGTCAAGACAGACAGACAGTCAGTAAAAGACAGACAGACAGTCAAGACAGACAGACAGTCAGTCAAGACAGACAGTCAGTCAAGACGGACAGACAGTCAGTCAAGACGGACAGACAGTCAGTCAAGACGGACAGACAGTCAGTCGAGACGGACAGACAGTCAGTCAAGACAGACAGACAGTCAGACAAGACAGACAGTCAGTCAAGACAGACAGTCAGTCAAGACAGACAGAGAGAGAGACAGTCAGTCAATACAGACAGACAGACAGCCAGTCAAGACAGACAGACAGACAGTCAGTCAAGACAGACAGACAGACAGTCAGTCAAGACAGACAGCAGACAGTCTGTCAAGACAGACAGACAGTCAGTCAAGACAGACAGACAGACAGAGAGTCAGTCAAGACAGACAGACAGTCAGTCAAGACAGACAGACAGACAGACAGTCAGTCAAGACAGACAGACAGTCAGTCAAGACAGACAGTCAGACAGACAGTCAGTCAAGACAGACATAAAGACAGACAGTCAGTCAGGACAGGCAGACAGAGAGACAGTCAGTCAAGACAGACAGACAGAGAGACAGTCAGTCAAGACAGACAGACAGAGAGACAGTCAGTCAAGACAGACATTCAGACAGACAGTCAGTCAAGACAGACAGACAGACAGACAGTCAGTCAGTCAAGACAGACAGACAGACAGACAGTCAGTCAAGACAGACAGACAGTCAGTCAAGACAGACAGTCAGACAGACAGTCAGTCAAGACAGACATAAAGACAGACAGTCAGTCAAGACAGACAGACAGACAGACAGTCAGTCAAGACAGACAGACAGTCAGTCAAGACAGACAGACAGTCAGTCAAGACAGACAGACAGTCAGTCAAGACAGACAGACAGTCAGTCAAGACAGACAGACAGTCAGTCCAGACAGACAAACAGACAGACAGTCAAGACAGACAGACAGACAGTCGAACAGACAGACTGTCAGTCAAGACAGACAGACAGACAGACAGTCAGTCAAGACAGACAGACAGTCAGTCAAGACAGACAGAAAGAAAGACAGTCAGTCAAGAGAGACAGACAGATAGACATACAGTCAGTCAAGACAGACAGACAGTCAGTCAAGACAGACAGACAGTCAGACAAGACAGACAGACAGTCAGTCAAGACGGACAGACAGTCAGTCAAGACAGACAGACAGACAGAGAGTCAGTCAAGACAGACAGACAGACAGACAGTCAGTCAAGAGAGACAGACAGACAGTCATTCAGTCAAGACAGACAGATTGACATACAGTCAGTCAAGACAGACAGACAGTCAGTAAAAGACAGACAGACAGACAGACAGTCAAGACAGACAGACATACTGTCAGTCAAGACATACATACAGACAGACAGTCAGTCAAGACAGACATAAAGACAGACAGTCAGTCAAGACAGACAGACAGGCAGACAGTCAGTCAAGAGAGACAGACAGACAGACAGTCAGTCAAGACAGACAGACAGACATACAGTCAGTCAAGACAGACAGACAGTCAGTAAAAGACAGACAGACAGACAGTCAAGACAGACAGACAGACAGTCAGTCAAGACAGACAGACAGACAGTCAGTCAAGACAGACATAAAGACAGACATTCAGTCAAGACAGACAGACAGTCAATCAAGACAGACAGACAGTCAGTCAAGACAGACAGACAGTCAGTCAAGACAGACAGACAGTCAGTCAAGACAGACAGACAGTCAGTCCAGACAGACAAACAGACAGACAGTCAAGACAGACAGACAGACAGTCGAACAGACAGACTGTCAGTCAAGACAGACAGACAGACAGACAGTCAGTCAAGACAGACAGACAGTCAGTCAAGACAGACAGAAAGAAAGACAGTCAGTCAAGAGAGACAGACAGATAGACATACAGTCAGTCAAGACAGACAGACAGTCAGTCAAGACAGACAGACAGTCAGACAAGACAGACAGACAGTCAGTCAAGACGGACAGACAGTCAGTCAAGACAGACAGACAGACAGAGAGTCAGTCAAGACAGACAGACAGTCAGTCAAGACAAACAGACAGACAGACAGTCAGTCAAGACAGACAGACAGTCAGTCAAGACAGACAGACAGTCAGTCAAGACAGACAGACAGACAGACAGTCAGTCAAGACAGACAAACAGACAGACAGTCAGTCAAGACAGACAGACAGAGAGACAGTCAGTCAAGACAAACAGTCAGACAGACAGTCAGTCAAGACAGACAGACAGACAGACAGTCAGTCAAGACAGACAGACAGTCAGTCGAGACAGACAGACAGTCAGTCAAGACAGACAGACAGTCAGTCAAGAGAGACAAACAGACAGTCAGTCAAGACAGACAGATAGACATACAGTCAGTCAAGACAGACAGACAATCAGTAAAAGACAAACAGACAGACAGACAGTCAAGACCATCAGACAGACAGTCAGTCAAGACAGACAGACAGACAAACAGTCAGTCAAGACAGACATAAAGACAGACAGTCAGTCAAGACAGACAGACAGACAGACAGTCAGTCAAGACAGACAGACAGTCAGTCAAGACAGACAGACAGTCAGTCCAGACAGACAGACAGACAGACAGACAGTCAAGACAGACAGACAGACAGACGGACAGACAGACATTCAGTCAGTCAAGACAGACAGACAGTCAGTCAAGACAGACAGACAGTCAGTCAAGACAGACAGACAGTCAGACAAGACAGACAGACAGTCAGTCAAGACAGACAGACAGACAGAGAGTCAGTCAAGACAGACAGACAGTCAGACAGACAGTCAGTCAAGACAGACAGACAGTCAGTCAAGACAGACAGACAGACAGTCAAGACAGACAGACAGTCAGTCAAGACAGACAGACAGTCAGTCCAGACAGACAGACAGACAGACAGACAGACAGACAGACAGTCAAGACAGACAGACAGTTAGACGGACAGACAGACAGTCAGTCAAGACAGACAGACAGTCAGTCAAGACAGACAGACAGTCAGACAAGACAGACAGACAGTCAGTCAAGACGGACAGACAGTCAGTCAAGACAGACAGACAAACAGAGAGTCAGTCAAGACAGACAGACAGTCAGTCAAGACAAACAGACAGACAGACTGTCTGTCTGTCTTGACTGACTGTCTGTCTGTCATGACTGACTGTCTGTCTGTCTGTCCGTCTGTCTGTCTGTCTGTCTGTCTTGACTGTCGTTCTGTCTGTCTGTCTGGACTGACTGTCAGTCTGTCTTGACTGACTGTCTGTCTGTCTTGACTGACTGTCTGTCTGTCTGTCTGTCTGTCTTGACTGTCTTATACTGACTGTCTGTCTGTCGTATATCTATCTGTCTGTCTTGACTGACTGTCTGTCTGTCTGTCTGTCTTGACTGACTGTCTGTCTGTCTGTCTGTCTGTCTTGACTGACTCTCTGTCTGTCTCGACTGACTGTCTGTCTGTCTTGACTGACTGTCTGTCTGTCTGTCTGTCTTGACTGACTGTCTGTCTGACTGTCTGTCTTGACTGATTGTCTGTCTGTCTTGACTGACTGTCTGTCTGTCTGTTTGTCTGTCTTGACTGATTGTCTATCTGTCTGTCTGTCTGTCTTGACTGACTGTCTGTCTGTCTGTTTGTCTGTCTGTCTGTCTTGGCTGACTGTCTGTCTGTCTGTCTGTCTGTCTGTCTTGACTGACTGTCTGTCTGTCTGTCTGTATTGACTGACTGTATGTCTGTCTCTCTGTCTTGACTGACTATCTGTGTCTTGACTGTCTGTCTTGACTGACTGTCTGTCTTTATGTCTGTCTTGACTGACTGTCTGTCTGTCTTGACTGACTGTCTGTTTGTCTGTCTTGACTGTCTGTCTGTCTTTTACTGACTGTCTGTCTGTCGTATATCTATCTGTCTGTCTTGACTGACTGTCTGTCTGTCTGTCTCTCTTGACTGACTGTCTGTCTGTCTTGACTGACTCTCTGTCTGTCTCGACTGACTGTCTGTCTGTCTCGACTGACTGTCTGTCTGTCTTGACTGACTGTCTGTCTGTCTTGACTGACTGTCCATCTGACTGTCTGTCTTGACTGATTCTCTGTCTCTCTTGACTGACTGTCTGTCTGTCTGTTTGTCTGTCTTGACTGATTGTCTATCCGTCTGTCTGTCTGTCTTGACTGACTGTCTGTCTGTCTGTCTTAACTGACTATCTGTCTGTCTGTCTGTCTTGACTGTCTGTCTGTCTGTCTGTCTGTCTTTTACTGACTGTCTGTCTGTCTTGACTGACTGTATGTCTATCTGTCTGTCTTGACTGACTGTCTGTCTGTCTGTCTCTCTTGACTGACTGTCTGTCTGTTTTGACTGACTGTCTGTCTGTCTGTCTGACTGTCTGTCTGTCTTGACTGACTGTCTGTCTGTCTTGACTGACTGTCTGTCTGTCTTGACTGACGGTCTGTCTGTCTTGACTGACGGTCTGTCTGTCTTGACTGACGGTCTGTCTGTCTTGACTGACGGTCTGTCTGTCCGTCTGTCTGTCTGTCTGTCTGTCTGTCTGTCTGTCTGTCTTGACTGTCTGTCTGTCTGTCTGACTGTCTGTCTTGACTGACTGTCTGTCTGTCTTGACTGACTGTCTGTCTGTCTTGACTGACTGTCTGTCTGTCTTGACTGACTGTCTGTCTGTCTTGACTGACTGTCTGTCTGTCTTGACTGACTGTCTGTCTGTCTTGACTGACTGTCTGTCTGTCTTGACTGACTGTCTGTTTTTATATAGGTCTTGACTGACTGTCTGTCTGTCTGTCTGTCTGTCTTTTACTGACTGTCTGTCTGTCTTGACTGACTGTCTGTCTGTCTGTCTCTCTTGACTGACTGTCTGTCTGTCTCTCTGTCTGTCTTGACTGACTATCTGTCTGTCTTTCTGTCTTGACTGACTGTCTGTCTGTCTTGACTGACTGTCTGTCTGTCTTGACTGACTGTCTGTCTGTCTTGACTGACTGTCTGTCTGTCTTGACTGACTGTCTGTCTGTCTTGACTGACTATCTGTCTGTCTTTCTGTCTTGACTGACTGTCTGTCTGTCTTGACTGACTGTCTGTCTGTCTTGACTGACGGTCTGTCTGTCTTGACTGACGGTCTGTCTGTCTTGACTGACGGTCTGTCTGTCTTGACTGACGGTCTGTCTGTCTTGACTGACGGTCTGTCTGTCCGTCTGTCTGTCTGTCTGTCTGTCTGTCTTGACTGTCTGTCTGTCTGTCTGACTGTCTGTCTTGACTGACTGTCTGTCTGTCTTGACTGACTGTCTGTCTGTCTTGACTGACTGTCTGTCTGTCTTGACTGACTGTCTGTCTGTCTTGACTGACTGTCTGTCTGTCTTGACTGACTGTCTGTCTGTCTTGACTGACTGTCTGTCTGTCTTGACTGACTGTCTGTTTTTATATAGGTCTTGACTGACTGTCTGTCTGTCTGTCTGTCTGTCTGTCTTTTACTGACTGTCTGTCTGTCTTGACTGACTGTCTGTCTGTCTGTCTCTCTTGACTGACTGTCTGTCTGTCTCTCTGTCTGTCTTGACTGACTATCTGTCTGTCTTTCTGTCTTGACTGACTGTCTGTCTGTCTTGACTGACTGTCTGTCTGTCTTGACTGACTGTCTGTCTGTCTTGACTGACTGTCTGTCTGTCTTGACTGACTGTCTGTCTGTCTTGACTGACTGTCTGTCTGTCTTGACTGACTGTCTGTCTGTCTGTCTTGACTGACTGTCTGTCTGTTTTGACTGACTGTCTGTCTGTCTTGACTGACTGTCTGTCTGTCTTGACTGACTGTCTGTCTGTCTGTCTGTCTGTCTTGAATGACTGTCTGTCTGTCTGTCTTGACTGATTGTGTGTCTGTCTTGACTGACTGTCTGTCTGTATTGACTGACTGTCTGTCTGTCTTGACTGACTGTCTGACTGTCTGTCTGTCTTGACTGACTGTCTGTCTGTCTTGACTGACTGTCTGTCTGCCTTGACTGACTGTCTGTCTGTCTTGACTGACTGTCTGACTGTCTGTCTGACTGTCTGTCTTGACTGACTGTCTCTCTGACTGTTTGTCTTGACTGACTGTCTGACTGTCTGTCTGTCTTGACTGACTGTCTGTCTGTCTTGACTGACTATCTGTCTGTCTTGACTGACTGTCTGTTTGTCTGTGTGTCTTGACTGACTGTCTGTCTGTCTTGACTGACTGTCTGTCTGTCTTGACTGACTGACTGTCTGTCTTGACTGACTGTCTGACTGTCTGTCTGACTGTCTGTCTGACTGTCTGTCTTGACTGACTGTCTCTCTGACTGTTTGTCTTGACTGACTGTCTGACTGTCTGTCTGTCTTGACTGACTGTCTGTCTGTCTTGACTGACTGTCTGTCTGCCTTGACTGACTGTCTGTCTGCCTTGACTGACTGTCTGTCTTGACTGACTCTCTGTCTGTCTTGACTGACTGACTGTCTGTCTGTCTGTCTGTCTTGACTGACTGTCTGTCTGTCTTGACTGACTATCTGTCTGTCTGTCTGTCTTGACTGACTGTCTGTCTGTTTGTCTGCCTTGACTGACTGTCTGTCTTAACTGACTCTCTGTCTGTCTTGACTGACTGACTGTCTGTCTGTCTGTCTGTCTAGACTGACTGTCTGTCTGTCTAGACTGACTGTCTGTCTGTCTTGACTGACTATCTGTCTGTCTGTCTGTCTTGACTGACTGTCTGTCTGTCTGTCTGTCTTGACTGACTGTCTGTCTGTCTGTCTGTCTTGACTGACTGTCGGTCTGTCTGTCTTGACTGACTGTCTGTCTGTCTGTCTTGACTGACTGTCTGTCTGTCTGTCTCTCTTGACTGACTGTCTGTCTATCTGTCTGTCTGTCTGTTTGTCTTGACTGACATTCTGTCTGTCTCGACTGACTGTCTGTCTGTCTTGACTGACTGTCTGTCTGTCTTGACTGACTGTCTGTCTGTCTTGACTGACTGTCTGTCTGTCTTGACTGACTGTGTGTCTGACTGTCTGTCTTGACTGACTGTCTCTCTGTCTGTCTCTCTTGACTGACTGTCTGTCTATCTGTCTGTCTGTCTGTTTGTCTTGACTGACATTCTGTCTGTCTCGATTGACTGTCTGTCTGTCTTGACTGACTGTCTGTCTGTCTTGACTGACTGTGTGTCTGACTGTCTGTCTTGACTGACTGTCTCTCTGTCTGTCTGTCTTGACTGACTGTCTCCCTGTCTGTCTGTCTTGACTGACTGTCTGTCTGTCTTGACTGACTATCTGTCTGTCTGTCTGTCTTGACTGACTGTCTGTCTGTCTTGAATGACTGTCTGTCTGTCTTGACTGACTGTCTGTCTGTCTGTCTGTCTTGACTGACTGTCTGTCTGTCTGCCTGTCTTGACTGACTGTCTGTCTGTCTGTCTTGACTGACTGTCTGTCTGTCTGTCTTGACTGACTGTCTGTCTGTCTGTCTCTCTTGACTGACTGTCTGTCTATCTGTCTGTCTGTCTGTCTGTCTTGACTGACATTCTGTCTGTCTCGACTGACTGTCTGTCTGTCTTGACTGACTGTCTGTCTGTCTTGACTGACTGTCTGTCTGTCTTTACTGACTGTCTGTCTGACTGTCTGTCTTGACTGACTGTCTCTCTGTCTGTCTGTCTTGACTGACTGTCTCTCTGTCTGTCTGTCTTGACTGACTGTCTGTCTGTCTTGACTGACTGTCTGTCTGTCTTGACTGACTGTCTGTCTGTCTTGACTGACTGTCTATCTGTCTGTCTGTCTTTACTGACTGTCTGTCTGTCTGTCTTGACTGACTGTCTGTCTGTCTGTCTTGACTGACTGTCTGTCTGGCTGTCTGTCTTGACTGACTGTCTGTCTGTCTGTCTTGACTGTCTGTCTTTCTGTCTGTCTGTCTTGACTGACTATCTGTCTGTCTGTCTGTCTTGACTGACTGACTGTCTGTCGGTCTGTCTTGACTGACTGTCTATCTGTATGTCTGTCTTGACTCTGTCTGTCTGACTGTCTTTACTGACTGTCTGTCTGTATGTGTGTCTTGACTGACTGTCTGTCTGTCTTGACAGACTGTCTGTCTGTCTGTCTGTCCTGACTGAATATCTGTCTGTCTTGACTGACTGTCTGTGTGTCTCGACTGACTGTCTGTATGTCTTGACTGACTGTCTGTCTGTCTGTCTGTCTGTCTGTCTGTCTGTCTGTCTTGACTGACTGTCTTTCTGGCTGTCTGTCTTGACTGACTGTCTGTCTGTCTGTCTTGACTGTCTGTCTTTCTGTCTGTCTGTCTTGACTGACTATCTGTCTGTCTGTCTGTCTTGACTGACTGACTGTCTGTCGGTCTGTCTTGACTGACTGTCTATCTGTATGTCTGTCTTGACTGACTGTCTCTCTGTCTGTCTGACTGTCTTTACTGACTGTCTGTCTGTATGTGTGTCTTGACTGACTGTCTGTCTGTCTGTCTGTCTTGACTGACTGTCTGTCTGTCTGTCTGTCTTGACAGACTGTCTGTCTGTCTTGACTGACTGTCTGTCTGTTTTGACTGACTGTCTGTCTGTCTGTCTGTCTTGACTGACTGTCTGTCTGACTGTCTGTCTTGACTGACTGTCTCTCTGTCTGTCTGTCTTGACTGACTGTCTGTCTGTTTGTTTGTCTTGACTGACTGTTTGTCTGTCTGTCTGTCTTGACTGACTGTCTGTCTGTCTTGACTGACTGTCTGTCTGTCTTGACTGACTGTCTGTCTGTCTTGACTGACTATCTGTCTGTCTGTCTGTCTTGACTGACTGTCTGTCTGTCTTGTCTGTCTATCTGTCGGTCTTGACTGACTTTCTATCTGTCTCGACTGACTGTCTGTCTGTTTTGACTGACTGTCTGTCTGACTGTCTGTCTTGACTGACTGTCTCTCTGTCTGTCTGTCTTGACTGACTGTCTGTCTGTTTGTTTGTCTTGACTGACTGTCTGTCTGTCTGTCTGTCTGTCTTGACTGACTGACTGTCTGTCTGTCTGTCTTGACTGACTGTCTGTCTGTCTGTCTTGACTGACTGTATGTCTGTATGTCTGTCTTGACTGACTGTTTGTCTGTCTGTCTGTCTGTCTTGACTGACTGTCTGTATGTTTGTCTGTCTTGACTGACTGTCTGTCTGTCTGTCTGTCTGTCTTGACTGACTGTCTGTCTGTCTGTCTGTCTTGACTGACTGTCTGTCTGTCTGTCTTTCTTGACTGACTTGGCTCTGTCTGTCTTGACTGACTTGACTGACTGTCTGTCTTGACTGACTGTATGTCTGTCTGTCTTGACTGACTGTCTGTCTGTCTGTCTGTCTGTCTTGACTGACTGTCTGTCTGTCTGTCTGTCTTGACTGACTGTCTGTCTGTCTTGACTGACGGTCTGTCTGACTCTCTTGACTGACTGTCTGTCTGTCTGTCTGTCTTGACTGACTTTCTGTCTGTCTCGACTGACTGTCTGTCTGTCTTGACTGACTGTCTGTATGTCTGTCTGTCTTGACTGACTATCTGTCTGACTGTCTGTCTTGACTGACTGTCTGACAGACAGACAAACAGACAGACAGTCAGTTGAGACACAGATACAGACAGACAGTCAGTAAAGACAGTCAGACAGACAGACAGACAGTCAGTCAAGACAGACAGACAGACAGTCAGTCAAGACAGACAGACAGACAGTCAGTCAAGACAGCCAGACAAACAGACAGTCAGTCAAGACAGACAAACAGTCAGTCGAGACAGACAGAAAGTCAGTCAAGACAGACAGACAGTCAGTCAAGACAGACAGACAGTTAGTCAAGAGAGACAGACAGACAGACAGTTAGTCAAGACAGACAGATAGACATACACTCAGTCAAGACAGACAGACAGACAGTCAGCCAAGACAGACAGACAGACAGTCAGTAAAGACAGACAGTCAGTCAAGACAGACAGACAGTCAGTCAAAACAGACAGACAGACAGACAGACAGTCAGTCAAGACAGACAGACAGACAGATAGTCAGTCAAGACAGACAGACAGACAGACAGACAGACAGACAGACAGACAGTCAGTCAAGACAGACGGACAGACAGACAGTCAGTCAAGACAGACAGACAGTCAGTCAGTCAAGACAGACAGACAGACAGACAGACAGTCAGTCAAGACAGACAGACAGAAAGACAGTCAATCAAGACAAGCAGACAGACAGACAGACAGTCAGTCAAGACAGACAGACAGACAGACGGTCAGTCAAGACAGACAGACAAACAAACAGTCAGTCTAGATAGACAGACAGACAGTCAGTCAAGACAGACAGACAGTCAGTCAGTCAAGACAGACAGACAAACAAACAGTCAGTCAAGACAGACAGACAGTCGGTCAAGCAGACAGACAGACAGACAGACAGTTAGTCAAGACAGACAGACAGACAGACAGTCAGTCAAGACAGACAGACAGTCAGTCAGTCAAGACAGACAGACAGTCAGTCAAGACAGACAGACAGTCAGTCAAGACAGACAGTCACGACACACAGTCTGTCTGTTTTGACGGACTGTCTGTCTGTCTGTCTTGACTAACTGTCTGTCTGTCTTAACTGACTGTCTGTCTTGACTGACTGACTGTCTGTATGTCTGTCTGTCTGCTGGTCTTGACTTTCTGTCTTGACTGACTGTCTGTATGTCTTGACTGACTGACTATCTGTCTGTCCAGCTTGACTGTCTATCTGACTGTCTATATGTCTGTCTTTACTGACTTTCTGTCTGTCTTGACTGACTGTCTGTCTGTCTTGACTGACTGTCTGTCTGTCTTGACTGACTGTCTGTCTGTCTTGACTGACTGTCTGTCTGTCTTGACTGACTGTCTGTCTGCCTTGACTGACTGTCTGTCTGACTTGACTGACTGTCTGTCTTGACTGACTGTCTGTCTGTCTTGACTGACTGTCAGTCTGTCTTGACTAACTGTCTGTCTTGACTGATGGTCTGTCTTGACTGACTGTCTTTCTGTCTACATGTCTTGACTGTCTGTTTGTCTGTCTTGACTGACTGTCTGTCTGTCTGAAATCCTGACTGACTGACTGACTATCTCTCTGTCTGACTGACTGACTGACTTTTTCTCTGTCTTGACTGACTGACTGAATGTCTGTCTGTCGGTCTTAACTGACTGTCTGTCTGTCTGTCTTGACTGACTGTCAGTCTGTCTGTCTTGACTGACTGTCTTTTTGTCTGTCTATCTTGACTGACAGACTATCTGTCTTTCTGTCTTGACTGACTGTATGTCTGTCTGTCCTGACTGACTGACTGACTATCTCTCTGTCTGACTGACTGACTGACTTTTTCTCTGTCTTGACTGACTGACTGAATGTCTGTCTGTCGGTCTTAACTGACTGTCTGTCTGTCTGTCTTGACTCTCTGTTTGTCTGTCTTGACTGACTGTTTGTCTGGCTGTCTTTATGTCTGTCTGTCTGTCTTGACTGATTGTCTGTCTGTCTGTCTGTCCGTCTTGACTGTCTGTCTGTCTGTCTTGTCTGTCTTGACTGACTGTCTTTCTGTCTGTCTCTCTGCCTTGACTGATTGTCTGTCTGTCTGTCTTAACTGATGTTTTGATTTTGACTGTCTGTCTTTCCTGACTGCCTGACTGACTGTCTCTCTGTTAGACTGACTGACTAACTGTATCTCTGTCTGTCTGTCTTGACTGACTGTCTCTACGTCTTGACTGACTGTCTGTATGTCTCAACTGACTGTCTGTCTGTCTGCCTGTCTGTCTTGACTTATATTTTGACTCTGTCTGTCTTGACTGACTTGACTGACTGTCTGTCTTGACTGACTGTCTGTCTGTCTTGACTGACTGTCTGTCTGTCTTGACTGACTGTCTGTCTGTCTTGACTGGCTGTCTGTCTTTACTGACTGTCTGTCTGTCTTTACTGACTGTCTGTCTGTCTGTCTGTTTTGACTGACTTTCTGTCTGTCTGTCTTGACTGACGGTCTGTATGTCTGTCTCTCTTGACTGACTGTCTGTTTGTCTTTCTGTCTGTCTGTCTTGACTGACTTTCTGTCTGTCTCGACTGACTGTCTGTCTGTTTTGACTGACTGTCTGTCTGACTGTGTGTCAGTCTTGACTGTCTGTCTGTCTGTCTGTTTGTCTTGACTGACTATCTGTATGTCTGTATGTCTGTCTTGACTGACTGTCTGTCTGTCCGACTGTCTTGACTGACTGTCTGTCTGTCTGTCTGTCTTGACTTTCTGTCTGTCTGTCTTGACTGATTGTCTGTCTGTTTTTACTGACTGTCTGTTTGTCTGTCTGTCTGTTTTGACTGATTGTCTGTTTGTCTGTCTGTCTTGACTGACTGTCTGTCTGTCCGTCTGTCTTGACTGACTGTCTGTCTGTCTGTCTTGACTGACTGTCTGTCTGTCTTGACTGGCTGTCTGTCTGTTTTGACTGACTGTCTGTTTGTCTGTCTGTCTTGACTGACTGTCTGTCTGTCTGTCTGTCTGTCTTGACTGACTGTCTGTCTGTCTGTCTGTCTGACTGTCTTTACTGACTGTCTGTCTGTATGTGTGTCTTGACTGACTGTCTGTCTGTCTGTCTGTCTGTCAGACAGTCAGTCAAGACAGACAGTCAGACAGATAGTCAGTCAAGACAGACAGACATACAGACAGTCAGTCGAGACAGACAGAAAGTCAGTCAAGACAGACAGACAGACAGTCAGTCAAGAGAGTCAGACAGACAGACACTTAGTCAAGACAGACAGATAGACATACAGTCAGTCAAGACAAACAGACATACAGTCAGTCAAGACAGACAGACAGTCAGTCAAGACAGACAGACAGTCAGTCAAGACAGACAGACAGACAGACAGTCAGTCAAGACAGACAGACAGACAGACAGTCAGTCAAGACAGACAGACAGACAGACAGTCAGTCAAGACAGACAGACAGACAGACAGTCAGTCATTACAGACAGACATACAGACAGTCAGTCAAGACAGACAGACAGACAGACAGACAGACAAACAGTCAGTCAAGACAGAAATACAGACAGACAGTCAGTCAAGACAGACAGACAGACAGTCAGTCAAGACAGACAGACAGACAGTCAGTCAGTCAAGATAGACAGTCAGTCAGTCAAGACAGACAGTCAGTCAGTCAAGACAGACAGACAGACAGATAGTCAGTCAAGACAGACAGACAGACAGACATACAGTCAGTCAAGACAGACAGACAGACAGAAAGTCAGTCAAGACACACATAAAGACAGACAGTCAGTAAAGACACACATACAGACAGACAGTCAGTAAAGACAGTCAGACAGACAGACAGACAGTCAGTCAAGACAGACATACAGACAGACAGTCAGTAAAGACAGACAGACAGACAGACAGACAGTCAGTCAAGACAGAGAGCCAGACAGACAGTCAGACAAGACAGACGGACAGACAGACAGACAGTCAGCCAAGACAGACAGACAGACAGACAGTCAGTCAAGACAGACAGACAGTCAGTCAAGACAGACAGACAGTCAGTCATGACAGACAGACAGTCAGTCAAGACAGACAGACAGACAGACAGTCAGTCAAGACAGACAAACAGAAAGACAGTCAGTCAAGACAGACAGACAGAGAGACAGTCAGTCGAGACAGACAGTCAGACAGACAGTCAGTCAAGAGAGACAGACAGACAGACAGACAGTCAGTCAAAACAGAGCGACAGTCAGTCGAGACAGACAGAAAGTCAGTCAAGACAGACAGACAGAAAGACACACAGACAGTCAGTCAAGAGAGACAGACAGACAGACAGTCAGTCAAGACAGACAGACAGACAGTCAGTCAAAACAGACAGACAGACAGACAGACAGTCAGTCAGTAAAGACAGACAGTCAGTCAAGACAGACAGACAGTCAGTCAAGACAGACAGACAGTCAGTCAAGACAGACAGACAGTCAGTCAAGGACAGACAGTCAGTCAAGTCAGTCAAGACAGACAGAGTCAAGACAGACAGGCAGAGAGACAGTCAGTCAAGACAAACAGACAGACAGACAGACAGACAGTCAGTCAAGACAGACAAACAGACAGACAGTCAGTCAAGACAGACACACAGACAGACCGACAGTCAATCAAAACAGACAGACAGTCAGTCGAGACAGACAGAAAGTCAGTCAAGACAGACAGACAGAAAGACAAACAGACAGTCAGTCAAGAGAGACAGACATACAGACCGTCGGTCAAGACAGACAGAAAGAAAGTCAGTCAAAACAGACAGACAGACAGACAGAAAGACAGTCAGTAAAGACAGACAGACAGTCAGTAAAGACAGACAGTCAGTCAAGCATGACAGACAGTTAGTCAAGACAGACAGTCAGTCAAGTCAGTCAAGACAGACAGAGTCAAGACAGACAGACAGAGAGACAGTCAGTCAAGACAAACAGACAGACAGACTGTCAGTCAAGACAGACAGACAGTCAGCCAAGACAGACAGACAGACAGTCTGTCAAGACAGACAGACAGACAGACAGACAGACAGTCAGTCAAGACACACATACAGACAGACAGTCAGTAAAGACAGTCAGACAGTCAGTCAAGACAGACCGACAGACAGTCAGTCAGTCAAGACAGACAGACAGACAGATAGTCAGTCAATACAGACAGACAGACAGTCAAGACAGACAGACAGACAGTCAGTCAAGACAGACAGCCAGACAGACAGTCAGTCAAGACAGACAGACAGACAGTCAGTCAAGACAGACAGACAGACAGACAGTCCGTCAAGACAGACAGACAGTCAGTCAAGACAGACAAACAGACAGTCAGTCAGTCAAGACAGACAGACAGAGAGACAGTCAGTCAAGACAGACAGTCAGTCAAGACAGACAGTCAGACAGACAGTCAGTCAAGACAGACAGACAGTCAGTCAAGACAAACAGACAGTCAGTCAAGACAGACAGACAGTCAGTCAAGACAGACAGACAGTCAGTCAAGACAGACAGACAGTCAGTCAAGACAGACAGACAGTCAGTCAAGACAGACAGACAGTCAGTCAAGACAGACAGACAGTCAGTCGAGACAGACAGAAAGTCAGTCAAGACAGACAGACAGAAAGACAGACAGACAGACAGACAGTCAAGACAGACAGAAAGTCAGTCAAGAGAGACAGACAGACAGACAGTCAGCCAAGACAGACAGACAGACAGACAGTCAGTCAAGACAGACAGACAGTCAGTCAAGACAGACAGACAGTCAGTCAAGACAGACAGACAGTCAGTCAAGACAGACAGACAGTCAGTCAAGACAGACAGACAGACAGACTGTCAGTCAAGACAGACAGACAAACAGACAGACAGTCAGTCAAGACAGACAGACAGACAGAGAGACAGTCAGTCAAGACAGTCAGTCAGACAGATAGTCAGTCAAGACAGACAGACAGATAGACAGACAGTCAGTCAAAACAGACAGACAGTCAGTCAAAACAGACAGACAGTCAGTCGAGACAGACAGAAAGTCAGTCAAGACAGACAGACAGAAAGACAAACAGACAGTCAGTCAAGAGAGACAGACATACAGACCGTCAGTCAAGACAGACAGACAGAAAGTCAGTCAAAACAGACAGACAGACAGACAGTCAGTAAAGACAGACAGACAGTCAGTAAAGACAGACAGCCAGTCAAGACAGACAGACAGTCAGTCAAGACAGACAGACAGTCAGTCAAGACAGACAGACAGTCAGTCAAGACAGACAGTCAGTCAAGTCAGTCAAGACAGACAGAGTCAAGACAGACAGACAGAAAGACAGTCAGTCAAGACAAACAGACAGACAGACAGTCAGTCAAGACAGACAGACAGTCAGCCAAGACAGACAGACAGACAGTCTGTCAAGACAGACAGACAGACAGACAGTCAGTCAAGACGCACATACAGACAGACAGTCAGTAAAGACAGTCAGACAGACAGACAGACAGTCAGTCAAGACAAACAGACAGACAGACAGACAGACAGTCAGTCAAGACAGACAAACAGACAGACAGTCAGTCAAGACAGACAGACAGACAGACAGACAGTCAGTCAAAACAGACAGTCAGTCGAGACAGACAGAAAGTCAGTCAAGACAGACAGACAGAAACACAAACAGACAGTCAGTCAAGTGAGACAGACATACAGACCGTCAGTCAAGACAGAGAGACAGAAAGTCAGTCAAAACAGACAGACAGACAGACAGACAGACAGTCAGTAAAGACAGACAGACAGTCAGTAAAGACAGACAGACAGTCAGTAAAGACAGACAGTCAGTCAAGACAGACAGACAGTCAGTCAAGACAGACAGTCAGTCAAGTCAGTCAAGACAGACAGAGTCAAGACAGACAGACAGTCAGTCAAGACACACATACAGACAGACAGTCAGGAAAGACAGTCAGACAGACAGACAGACAGTCAGTCAAGACAGACAGACAGACAGACAGACAAACAGACAGTCAGTCAAAACAGACAGACAGTCAGTCAATACAGACAGACAGTCAGTCAATACAGACAGACAGTCAGTCAAGACAGACAGACAGACAGACAGACAGACAGTCAGTCAAGACAGACGGACAGACAGACAGTCAGTCAAGAAAGACAGACAGTCAGTCAGTCAAGACAGACAGACAGTCAGTCAGTCAAGACAGACAGACAGACAGACAGACAGACATACAGTCAGTCAAGACAGACAGACAGAAAGACAGTCAATCAAGACAGACAGACAAACAAACAGTCAGTCAAGACAGACAGACAGTCGGTCAGTCAAGACAGACAGACAGTCAGTCAGTCAAGACAGACAGACAGTCAGTCAAGACAGACAGACAGTCAGTCAAGACAGACAGACAGTCAGTCAGTCAAGACATACAGACAGTCAGTCAAGACAAACAGACAGTCAGTCAAGACAGACAGTCACGACAGACAGTCTGTCTGTCTTGACGGACTGTCTGTCTGTCTGTCTTGACTAACTGTCTGTCTGTCTGTCTGTCTTGACTAACTGTCTGTCTGTCTTAACTGACTGTCTGTCTTGACTGACTGACTGTCTGTCTTGACTGACTATCTGTCTGTCTAGCTTGACTGTCTATCTGACTGTCTATATGTCTGTCTTTACTGACTTTCTGTCTGTCTTGACTGACTGTCTGTCTGTCTTGACTGACTTTCTGTCTGTCTTGACTGACTGTCTGTCTGTCTGTCTGTCTTGACTAACTGTCTGTCTGTCTGTCTGTCTGCTTGACCGACTGTCTGTCTGTCTTGACTGACTGTTTGTTTGTCTGTCTGTCTTGACTGACTGACTGTCTGTCTGTCTTGACTGACTGTCTGTCTGTCTGTCTGTCTTGACTAACTGTCTGTCTGATAGACTGTTTGTCTGTTGGTCTTTCTGTCTGTCTGTCTGTCTGTCTTGACTGACTGTTTGTTTGTCTGTCTTTCTTGACTGACCGTCTGTCTGTCTGTCTGTCTTGACTGAATGTCTGTCTGTCTGTCTGCTTGTCTTGATTGACTGTCTTTCTGTCTGTCTGTCTTGACTGACTGTCTGTCTGTCTGTCTGTCTGTCTGTCTTGACTGACTGACTGTCTGTCTGTCTTGACTGACTGTCTGTCTGTCCGTCTGTCTTGACTGACTGTCTGTCTGTCTGTCTGTCTGTCTTGACTGACTATCTGTCTGTCTGTCTGTCTTGACTGACTGTCTGTCTGTCTGTCTGTCTGTTTTGACTGACTGTCTGTCTGTCTTGACTGACTGTCTGTCTTTACTGACTGTCTGTCTGTCTGTCTTGGCTGACTGTCTGTCTGTCTGTCTTGACTGAGTGTATGTCTATCTGTCTGTCTTGACTAACTGTCTGTCTGTCTGTCTCTCTTGACTGACTGTCTGTCTGTCTTGACTGACTTTCTGTCTGTCTCGACTGACTGTCTGTCTGCGCTGACTGACTGTTTGTCTGTCTTGACTGACAGACAGACAGACAGACAGACAGTCAGTCAAGACACACATACAGACAGACAGTCAGTAAAGACAGTCAGACAGACAGACAGACAGTCAGTCAAGACAGACAGACAGACAGACAGACAAACAGACAGTTAGTCAAAACAGACAGACAGTCAGTCAATACAGACAGACAGTCAGTCAATACAGACAGACAGTCAGTCAAGACAGACAGACAGACAGACAGACAGACAGTCAGTCAAGACAGACGGACAGACAGACAGTCAGTCAAGACAGACAGACAGTCAGTCAGTCAAGACAGACAGACAGACAGACAGACAGACAGACAGTCAATCAAGACAAGCAGACAGACAGACAGACAGTCAGTCAAGACAGACAGACAGACAGACGGTCAGTCAAGACAGACAGACAAACAAACAGTCAGTCAAGAAAGACAGACAGACAGACAGAAAGACAAACAGACAAACAGTCTATCAGACAGACAGTTAGTCAAGACAGACAGACAGACAGACAGTCAGTCAAGACAGACAGACAGTCAGTCAGTCAAGACAGACAGACAGTCAGTCAGTCAAGACAGACAGACAGTCGGTCAAGCAGACAGACAGTCGGTCAAGCAGACAGACAGACAGACAGACAGTTAGTCAAGACAGACAGACAGTCAGTCAGTCAAGACAGACAGACAGTCAGTCAGTCAAGACAGACGGACAGACAGACAGTCAGTCAAGACAGACAGACAGACAGACAGACAGACAGTCAGTCAAGACAGACGGACAGACAGACAGTCAGTCAAGACAGACAGACAGTCAGTCAGTCAAGACAGACAGACAGACAGACAGACAGACAGACAGTCAGTCAAGACAGACAGACAGAAAGACAGTCAATCAAGACAAGCAGACAGACAGACAGACAGTCAGTCAAGACAGACAGACAGACAGACGGTCAGTCAAGACAGACAGACAAACAAACAGTCAGTCAAGACAGAAAGACAGACAGACAGAAAGACAAACAGACAAACAGTCTATCAGACAGACAGTTAGTCAAGACAGACAGACAGACAGACAGTCAGTCAAGACAGACAGACAGTCAGTCAGTCAAGACAGACAGACAAACAAACAGTCAGTCAAGACAGACAGACAGTCGGTCAAGCAGACAGACAGACAGACAGACAGTTAGTCAAGACAGACAGACAGACAGACAGTCAGTCAAGACAGACAGACAGTCAGTCAGTCAAAACAGACAGACAGTCAGTCAGTCAAGACAGACAGACAGTCAGTCAAGACAGACAGTCACGACAGACAGCCTGTCTGTCTTGACGGACTGTCTGTCTGTCTGTCTGTCTGTCTGTCTTGACTAACTGTCTGTCTGTCTTAACTGACTGTCTGTCTTGACTGACTGTCTGTCTGTATGTCTGTCTGTCTGCTGGTCTTGACTGTCTGTCTTGACTGACTGTCTGTATGTCTTGACTGACTGTCTGTATGTCTTGACTGACTGACTATCTGTCTGTCTAGCTTGACTGTCTATCTGACTGTCTATATGTCTGTCTTTACTGACTTTCTGTATGTCTTGACTGACTGTCTGTCTGTCTTGACTGACTGTCTGTCTGTCTTGACTGACTGTCTGTCTGCCTTGACTGACTGTCTGTCTGCCTTGACTGACTGTCTGTCTGACTTGACTGACTGTCTGTCTTGACTGACTGTCTGTCTGTCTTGACTGACTGTCAATCTGTCTTGACTAACTGTCTGTCTTGACTGATGGTCTGTCTTGACTGACTGTCTTTCTGTCTGCATGTCTTGACTGTCTGTTTGTCTGTCTTGACTGACTGTCTGTCTGTCTGAAATCCTGACTGACTGACTGACTATCTCTCTGTCTGACTGACTGACTGACTTTTTCTCTGTCTTGACTGACTGACTGAATGTCTGTCTGTCGGTCTTAACTGACTGTCTGTCTGTCTGTCTTGACTGACTGTCAGTCTGTCTGTCTTGACTGACTGTCTTTTTGTCTGTCTATCTTGACTGACAGACTATCTGTCTTTCTGTCTTGACTGACTGTATGTCTGTCTGTCCTGACTGACTGACTGACTGTCTGTCTGTCTTTCTTAACTGATATTTCGACTTTGATGTAGCTTACTGCTGTCTTTCTTGACTTTCTGTCTTTCTGTCTGTCTGTCTTGACTCTCTGTTTGTCTGTCTTGACTGACTGTCTGTCTGTCTGTCTTTATGTCTGTCTGTCTGTCTTGACTGATTGTCTGTCTGTCTGTCTGTCCGTCTTGACTGTCTGTCTGTCTGTCTTGTCTGTCTTGACTGACTGTCTTTCTGTCTGTCTCTCTGCCTTGACTGATTGTCTGTCTGTCCATCTTAACTGATGTTTTGATTTTGACTGTCTGTCTTTCCTGACTGCCTGACTGACTGTCTCTCTGTTAGACTGACTGACTAACTGTATCTCTGTCTGTCTGTCTTGACTGACTGTCTGTACGTCTTGACTGACTGTCTGTATGTCTCAACTGACTGTCTGTCTGTCTGCCTGTCTGTCTTGACTTATATTTTGATGTTGATGTAACTGACTGTGTGTCAGTCTTGACTGTCTGTCTGTCTGTCTGTTTGTCTTGACTGACTATCTGTATGTCTGTATGTCTGTATGTCTGTCTTGACTGACTGACTGTCTTTCTGTCTTGACTGACTGTCTGTCTGTCCGTCTGTCTTGACTGACTGTCTGTCTGTCTGTCTGTCTGTCTGTCTGTCTTGACTGTCTGTCTGTCTGTCTTGACTGATTGTCTGTCTGTTTTTACTGACTGTCTGTTTGTCTGTCTGTCTGTTTTGACTGACTGTCTGTTTGTCTGTCTGTCTTGACTGACTGTCTGTCTGTCCGTCTGTCTTGACTGACTGTCTGTCTGTCTGTCTGTCTGTCTTGACTGACTGTTGTCTGTCTTGACTGACTGTCGGTCTTAACTGACTGTCTGTCTGTCTGTCTTGACTGACTGTCAGTCTGTCTGTCTTGACTGACTGTCTTTTTGTCTGTCTATCTTGACTGACAGACTATCTGTCTTTCTGTCTTGACTGACTGTATGTCTGTCTGTCCTGACTGACTGACTGACTGTCTGTCTGTCTTTCTTAATTGATATTTTGACTTTGATGTAGCTTACTGCTGTCTTTCTTGACTTTCTGTCTTTCTGTCTGTCTGTCTTGACTCTCTGTTTGTCTGTCTTGACTGACTGTCTGTCTGTCTGTCTGTCTGTCTGTCCGTCTTGACTGTCTGTCTGTCTGTCTTGTCTGTCTTGACTGACTGTCTTTCTGTCTGTCTCTCTGCCTTGACTGATTGTCTGTCTGTCTGTCTTAACTGATGTTTTGATTTTGACTGTCTGTCTTTCCTGACTGCCTGACTGACTGTCTCTCTGTTAGACTGACTGACTAACTGTATCTCTGTCTGTCTGTCTTGACTGACTGTCTGTACGTCTTGACTGACTGTCTGTCTTGACTTATATTTTGATGTTGATGTAACTGACTGTGTGTCAGTCTTGACTGTCTGTCTGTCTGTCTGTTTGTCTTGACTGACTATCTGTATGTCTGTATGTCTGTCAAGACAGTCAGTCAAGACAGACAGACAGTCAGTCAAGAGAGACAGACAGACAGACAGTTAGTCAAGACAGACAGATAGACATACACTCAGTCCAGACAGACAGACAGACAGTCAGCCAAGACAGACAGACAGACAGTCAGTAAAGACAGACAGTCAGTCAAGACAGACAGACAGTCAGTCAAAACAGACAGACAGACAGACAGACAGACAGACAGTCAGTCAAGACAGACAGACAGACAGATAGTCAGTCAAGACAGACAGACAGACAGACAGACAGACAGACAGACAGTCAGTCAAGACAGACGGACAGACAGACAGTCAGTCAGTCAAGACAGACAGACAGACAGACAGACAGACAGTCAGTAAAGACAGACAGACAGAAAGACAGTCAATCAAGACAAGCAGACAGACAGACAGACATTCAGTCAAGACAGACAGACAGACAGTCAGTCAATACAGACAGACAGTCAGTCAATACAGACAGACAGTCAGTCAAGACAGACAGACAGACAGACAGACAGACAGTCAGTCAAGACAGACGGACAGACAGACAGTCAGTCAAGACAGACAGACAGTCAGTCAGTCAAGACAGACAGACAGACAGACAGACAGACAGACAGTCAGTCAAGACAGACAGACAGAAAGACAGTCAATCAAGACAAGCAGACAGACAGACAGACAGTCAGTCAAGACAGACAGACAGACAGACGGTCAGTCAAGACAGACAGACAAACAAACAGTCAGTCAAGACAGAAAGACAGACAGACAGAAAGACAAACAGACAAACAGTCTATCAGACAGACAGTTAGTCAAGACAGACAGACAGACAGACAGACAGTCAAGACAGACAGACAGTCAGTCAGTCAAGACAGACAGACAAACAAACAGTCAGTCAAGACAGACAGACAGTCGGTCAAGCAGACAGACAGACAGACAGACAGTTAGTCAAGACAGACAGACAGACAGACAGTCAGTCAAGACAGACAGACAGTCAGTCAGTCAAGACAGACAGACAGTCAGTCAGTCAAGACAGACAGACAGTCAGTCAAGACAGACAGACAGTCAGTCAAGACAGACAGTCACGACAGACAGTCTGTCTGTCTTGACGGACTGTCTGTCTGTCTGTCTGTCTGTCTGTCTTGACTAACTGTCTGTCTGTCTTAACTGACTGTCTGTCTTGACTGACTGTCTGTCTGTATGTCTGTCTGTCTGCTGGTCTTGACTGTCTGTCTTGACTGACTGTCTGTATGTCTTGACTGACTGTCTGTATGTCTTGACTGACTGACTATCTGTCTGTCTAGCTTGACTGTCTATCTGACTGTCTATATGTCTGTTTTTACTGACTTTCTGTATGTCTTGACTGACTGTCTGTCTGTCTTGACTGACTGTCTGTCTGTCTTGACTGACTGTCTGTCTGTCTTGACTGACTGTCTGTCTGCCTTGACTGACTGTCTGTCTGCCTTGACTGACTGTCTGTCTGACTTGACTGACTGTCTGTCTTGACTGACTGTCTGTCTGTCTTGACTGACTGTCAATCTGTCTTGACTAACTGTCTGTCTTGACTGATGGTCTGTCTTGACTGACTGTCTTTCTGTCTGCATGTCTTGACTGTCTGTTTGTCTGTCTTGACTGACTGTCTGTCTGTCTGAAATCCTGACTGACTGACTGACTATCTCTCTGTCTGACTGACTGACTGACTTTTTCTCTGTCTTGACTGACTGACTGAATGTCTGTCTGTCGGTCTTAACTGACTGTCTGTCTGTCTGTCTTGACTGACTGTCAGTCTGTCTGTCTTGACTGACTGTCTTTTTGTCTGTCTATCTTGACTGACAGACTATCTGTCTTTCTGTCTTGACTGACTGTATGTCTGTCTGTCCTGACTGACTGACTGACTGTCTGTCTGTCTTTCTTAACTGATATTTTGACTTTGATGTAGCTTACTGCTGTCTTTCTTGACTTTCTGTCTTTCTGTCTGTCTGTCTTGACTCTCTGTTTGTCTGTCTTGACTGACTGTCTGTCTGTCTGTCTTTATGTCTGTCTGTCTGTCTTGACTGATTGTCTGTCTGTCTGTCTGTCCGTCTTGACTGTCTGTCTGTCCGTCTTGACTGTCTGTCTGTCTGTCTTGTCTGTCTTGACTGACTGTCTTTCTGTCTGTCTCTCTGCCTTGACTGATTGTCTGTCTGTCTGTCTTAACTGATGTTTTGATTTTGACTGTCTGTCTTTCCTGACTGCCTGACTGACTGTCTCTCTGTTAGACTGACTGACTAACTGTATCTCTGTCTGTCTGTCTTGACTGACTGTCTGTACGTCTTGACTGACTGTCTGTATGTCTCAACTGACTGTCTGTCTGTCTGCCTGTCTGTCTTGACTTATATTTTGATGTTGATGTAACTGACTGTGTGTCAGTCTTGACTGTCTGTCTGTCTGTCTGTTTGTCTTGACTGACTATCTGTATGTCTGTATGTCTGTCTTGACTGACTGACTGTCTTTCTGTCTTGACTGACTGTCTGTCTGTCCGTCTGTCTTGACTGACTGTCTGTCTGTCTGTCTGTCTTGACTGTCTGTCTGTCTGTCTTGACTGATTGTCTGTCTGTTTTTACTGACTGTCTGTTTGTCTGTCTGTCTGTTTTGACTGACTGTCTGTTTGTCTGTCTGTCTTGACTGACTGTCTGTCTGTCCGTCTGTCTTGACTGACTGTCTGTCTGTCTGTCTTGACTGAGTGTATGTCTATCTGTCTGTCTTGACTAACTGTCTGTCTGTCTGTCTCTCTTGACTGACTGTCTGTCTGTCTTGACTGACTGTCTGTCTGTCTTGACTGACTGTCTTGACAGACATACAGACATACAGATAGTCAGTCAAGACAGACGGACAGACAGACATCTTGACTGACTGTCTGTCTGTCTTGACTGACTGTCTGTCTTTACTGACTGTCTGTCTGTCTGTCTTGGCTGACTGTCTGTCTGTCTGTCTTGACTGAGTGTATGTCTATCTGTCTGTCTTGACTAACTGTCTGTCTGTCTGTCTCTCTTGACTGACTGTCTGTCTGTCTGTCTGTCTTGACTGTCTGTCTGTCTGTCTTGGCTGATTGTCTGTCTGTTTTTACTGACTGTCTGTTAGTCTGTCTGTCTGTTTTGACTGACTGTCTGTTTGTCTGTCTGTCTTGACTGACTGTCTGTCTGTCCGTCTGTCTTGACTGACTGTCTGTCTGTCTGTCTGTCTGTCTTGACTGACTGTCTGTCTGTCTTGACTGACTGTCTGTCTGTTTTGACTGACTGTCTGTTTGTCTGTCTGTCTTGACTGACTGTCTGTCTGTCTGTCTGTCTGTCTTGACTGACTGTCTGTCTGTCTGTCTGTCTGACTGTCTTTACTGACTGTCTGTCTGTATGTGTGTCTTGACTGACTGTCTGTTTGTCTGTCTGTCTGTCAGACAGTCAGTCAAGACAGACAGTCAGACAGATAGTCAGTCAAGACAGACAGACATACAGACAGTCAGTCGAGACAGACAGAAAGTCAGTCAAGACAGACAGACAGACTGACAGACAGTCAAGACAGACAGACAGTCAGTCAAGACAGACAGACAGACAGACAGACAGTCAGTCAAGAGAGACAGACAGACAGACAGTCAGTCAAGACAGACAGACAGACAGACAGTCAGTCAGTCAAGACAGACAGACAGACAGACAGTCAGTCAAGACAGACAGACAGTCAGTCAAGACAGACAGACAGCCAGTCAAGACAGACAGACAGTCAGTCAAGACAGACAGACAGACAGTCAGTCAAGACAGACAGTCAGTCAAGTCAGTCAAGACAGACAGACAGACAGACAGTCAAGACAGACAGACAGACAGACAGTCATTCAAGACCGACAGACAGACAGACAGTCAGTCAAGACAGACAGACAGACAGACAGTCAGTCATTACAGACAGACATACAAACAGTCAGTCAAGACAGACAGACAGACAGACAGACAGACAAACCGTCAGTCAAGACAGACATACAGACAGACAGTCAGTCAAGACAGACAGACAGACAGTCAGTCAAGACAGACAGACAGACAGTCAGTCAGTCAAGACAGACAGTCAGTCAGTCAAGACAGACAGTCAGTCAGTCAAGACAGACAGTCAGTCAGTCAAGACAGACAGTCAGTCGGTCAAGACAGACAGACAGACAGATAGTCAGTCAAGACAGACAGACAGACAGACAGACAGTCAGTCAAGACAGACAGAAAGTCAGTCAAGACACACATACAGACAGACAGTCAGTAAAGACACACATACAGACAGACAGTCAGTAAAGACAGTCAGACAGACAGACAGACAGTCAGTCAAGACAGACATACAGACAGACAGTCAGTAAAGACAGACAGACAGACAGACAGACAGTCAGTCAAGACAGAGAGCCAGACAGACAGTCAGTCAAGACAGAGAGCCAGACAGACAGTCAGTCAAGACAGACGGACAGACAGACAGACAGTCAGCCAAGACAGACAGACAGACAGACAGTCAGTCAAGACAGACAGACAGTCAGTCAAGACAGACAGACAGACAGACAGTCAGTCAAGACAGACAAACAGACAGACAGTCAGTCAAGACAGACAGACAGAGAGACAGTCAGTCGAGACAGACAGTCAGACAGACCGTCAGTCAAGACAGACAGACAGACAGACAGACAGTCAGTCAAAACAGAGAGACAGTCAGTCGAGACAGACAGAAAGTCAGTCAAGACAGACAGACAGAAAGACACACAGACAGTCAGTCAAGAGAGACAGACAGACAGACAGTCAGTCAAGACAGACAGACAGACAGACAGTCAGTCAAGACAGACAGACAGACAGTCAGTCAAAACAGACAGACAGACAGACAGACAGACAGTCAGTAAAGACAGAGAGTCAGTCAAGACAGACAGACAGTCAGTCAAGACAGACAGACAGTCAGTCAAGTCAGTCAAGACAGACAGAGTCAAGACAGACAGACAGAGAGGCAGTCAGTCAAGACAAACAAACAGACAGACAGACAGACAGTCAGTCAAGACAGACAAACAGACAGACAGTCAGTCAAGACAGACAGACAGACAGTCAGTCAAAACAGACAGACAGTCAGTCGAGACAGACAGAAAGTCAGTCAAGACAGACAGACAGAAAGACAAACAGACAGTCAGTCAAGAGAGACAGACATACAGACAGTCAGTCAAGACAGACAAACAGAAAGTCAGTCAAAACAGACAGACAGACAGACAGACAGACAGACAGACAGTCAGTAAAGACAGACAGACAGTCAGTAAAGACAGACAGTCAGTCAAGACAGACAGACAGTCAGTCAAGAAAGACAGTCAGTCAATTCAGTCAAGACAGACAGAGTCAAGACAGACAGACAGAGAGACAGTCAGTCAAGACAAACAGACAGACAGACAGTCAGTCAAGACAGACAGACAGTCAGTCAAGACAGACAGACAGTCAGTCAAGACAGACAGACAGTCAGTCAAGACAGACAGACAGTCAGTCAAGACTGACAGACAGTCAGTCAAGACAGACAGTCAGTCAATTCAGTCAAGACAGACAGAGTCAAGACAGACAGACAGAGAGACAGTCAGTCAAGACAAACAGACAGACAGACAGTCAGCCAAGACAGACAGACAGTCAGTCAAGACAGACAGACAGTCAGCCAAGACAGACAGACAGACAGTCTGTCAAGACAGACAGACAGACAGACAGTCAGTCAAGACACACATACAGACAGACAGTCAGTAAAGACAGTCAGACAGACAGACAGACAGTCAGTCAAGACAGACATACAGACAGACAGTCAGTCAAGACAGACCGACAGACAGTCAGTCAGTCAAGACAGACAGACAGACAGATAGTCAGTCAATACAGACAGATAGTCAGTCAATACAGACAGACAGACAGTCAAGACAGACAGACAGACAGTCAGTCAAGACAGACAGCCAGACAGACAGTCAGTCAAGACAGACAGACAGACAGTCAGTCAAGACAGACAGACAGACAGACAGACAGTCCGTCAAGACAGACAGACAGTCATTCAAGACAGACAGACAGTCAGTCAAGACAGACAAACAGACAGTCAGTCAGTCAAGACAGACAGACAGAGAGACAGTCAGTCAAAACAGACAGTCAGACAGACAGTCAGTCAAGACAGACAGTCAGACAGACAGACAGTCAGACAGACAGACAGTCAGTCAAGACAGACAGACAGTCAGTCAAGACAGACAGACAGTCAGTCAGTCAAGACAGACAGACAGACATACAATCAGTCAAGACAGACAGACAGACATACAATCAGTCAAGACAGACAGACAGACAGACAGACTGTCAGTCGAGACAGACAGATAGACAGACAGTCAGTAAAGACAGACAGACCGTCAGTCAAGACATACAGACAGACAGATAGTCAGTCAAGACAGACAGACAGTCAGTCAAGAGAGACAGACAGACAGACAGTCAGCCAAGACAGACAGACAGACAGTCAGTCAAGACAGACAGACAGTCAAGACAGACAGACAGTCAGTCAAGACAGACAGACAGTCAGTCAAGACAGACAGACAGTCAGTCAAGACAGACAGACAGTCAGTCAAGACAGACAGACAGTCAGTCAAGACAGGCAGACAGTTAGTCAAGACAGACAGACAGACAGACAGTCAGTCATGATAGACAGACAGACAGTCAGTCAAGACAGAAGACAGACAGACAGTCAGTCAAGGCAGACAGACAGACAGTGTATCTGTGTCTCGACTGACTGTCTGTCTGTTTGTCTGTCTGTCAGACAGTCAGTCAAGACAGACAGTCAGACAGATAGTCAGTCAAGACTGACAGACATACAGACAGTCAGTCAAGACAGACAGACAGTCAGTCGAGACAGACAGAAAGTCAGTCAAGACAGACAGACAGACAGACAGTCAGTCAAGAGAGTCAGACAGACCGTCAGTCAAGACATACAGACAGACAGACAGTCAGTCAAGACAGACAGACAGTCAGTCAAGACAGACAGACAGACAGACAGTCAGTCAAGACAGACAGACAGTAAGTCAAGACAGACAGACAGTCAGTCGAGACAGACAGAAAGTCAGTCAAGACAGACAGACAGACAGACAGTCAGTCAAGAGAGACAGACAGACAGACAGTTAGTCAAGACAGACAGATAGATATACAGTCAGTCAAGACAGACAGACAGACAGTCAGTCAAGACAGTTAGACAGACAGACAGACAGTTAGTAAAGACAGACAGACAGACAGACAGTCAGTCAAGACAGACAGACAGTCAGTCAAGACAGACAGACAGTCAGTCAAGACAGACATACTGTCAGTCAAGACAGACAGACAGACAGTCAAGACAGACAGACAGACAGACAGACAGACAGACAGACAGACAGTCAGTCAAGACATATAGACAGACAGTCAGTCAAAACAGACAGACAGACAGTCAGTCAAGACAGACAGACAGACAGACAGTCAGTCAAGACAGACAGACAGTCAGTCAAGACAGACAGACAGTCAGTCAAGACAGACAGACAGACAGTCTGTCAAGACAGACAGACAGACAGACAGTCAGTCAAGACACACATACAGACAGACAGTCAGTAAAGACAGTCAGACAGACAGACAGACAGTCAGTCAAGACAGACAGACAGTCAGTCAAGACAGACATACAGACAGACAGTCAGTCAAGACAGACCGTCAGACAGTCAGTCAGTCAAAACAGACAGACAGACAGATAGTCAGTCAAGACAGACAGACAGACAGTCAAGACAGACAGACAGTCAGTCAAGACAGACAGACAGAAAGTCAAGATAGACAGTCAGTCAAGACAGACAGACAGTCAGTCAAGACAGACAAACAGACAGTCAGTTAGTCAAGACAGACAGACAGAGAGACAGTCAGTCAAGACAGACAGTCAGTTAAGACAGACAGACAGTCAGTCAAGACAGACAGTCAGTCAGTCAGTCAAGACAGACAGACAGACATACAATCAGTCAAGACAGACAGATAGACTGTCAGTCGTGACAGACAGATAGACAGACAGTCAGTCAAGACAGACAGACAGAAAGTCAAGATAGACAGTCAGTCAAGACAGACTGACAGTCAGTCAAGACAGACAAACAGACAGTCAGTCAGTCAAGACAGACAGACAGAGAGACAGTCAGTCAAGACAGACAGTCAGTTATGACAGACAGACAGTCAGTCAAGACAGACAGACAGTCAGTCAAGACAGTCAGACAGTCAGTCAAGACAGACAGACAGTCAGTCAAGACAGACAGACAGTCAGTAAGTCAAGACAGACAGACAGACATACAATCAGTCAAGACAGACAGATAGACTGTCAGTCGTGACAGACAGATAGACTGTCAGTCGTGACAGACAGATAGACAGACAGTCAGTAAAGACAGACAGACCGTCATTCAAGACATACAGACAGACAGACAGTCAGTCAAGACAGACAGACAGACAGACAGTCAGTCAAGACAGACAGACAGACAGACAGTCAGCCAAGACAGACAGACAGACAGTCAGTAAAGACAGACAGTCAGTCAAGACAGACAGACAGTCAGTCAAGACAGACAGACAGTCAGTCAAAACAGACAGACAGACTGATAGTCAGTCAAGACAGACAGACAGACAGTCAAGACAGACAGACAGACAGACAGACAGACAGTCAGTCAAGACGGACAGACAGACAGACAGTCCGTCAAGACAGACAGACAGTTAGTCAAGACAGACAGACAGTCAGTCAAGACAGACAGACAGACAGTCAGTCAAGACAGAAGACAGACAGACAGTCAGTCAAGGCAGACAGACAGACAGTGTATCTGTGTCTCGACTGACTGTCTGTCTGTTTGTCTGTCTGTCAGACAGTCAGTCAAGACAGACAGTCAGACAGATAGTCAGTCAAGACAGACAGACATACAGACAGTCAGTCAAGACAGACAGACAGTCAGTCGAGACAGACAGAAAGTCAGTCAAGATAGACAGACAGTCAGACAGTCAGTCAAGAGAGTCAGACAGACCGTCAGTCAAGACATACAGACAGACAGACAGTCAGTCAAGACAGACAGACAGTCAGTCAAGACAGACAGACAGACAGACAGTCAGTGAAGACAGACAGACAGTCACTCAAGACAGACAGACAGTCAGTCAAGATAGTCAGTCAAGACAGACAGACAAACAGACAGTCAGTCAAAACAGACAGACAGTCAGTCAAGACAGACAGACAGTCAGTCAAGACAGACAGACAGTCAGTCAAGACTGACAGACAGTCAGTCAAGACAGTCAGTCAAGACAGACAGACAGACAGACAGTCAGTCAAGACAGACAGACAGTCAGTCAAGACAGACAGACAGTCAGTCAAGACAGACAGACAGTCAGTCAAGACTGACAGACAGTCAGTCAAGACAGACAGACAGTCAGTCAAGACAGACAGACAAACAGACAGTCAGTCAAAACAGACAGACAGTCAGTCAAGACAGACAGACAGTCAGTCAAGACAGACAGACAGTCAGTCAAGACAGACAGACAGTCACTCAAGACAGACAGACAGTCAGTCAAGACAGTCAGTCAAGACAGACAGACAGACAGACAGTCAGTCAAGACAGACAGACAGTCAGTCAAGACAGACAGACAGTCAGTCAAGACAGACAGACAGTCAGTCAAGACTGACAGACAGTCAGTCAAGACAGACAGACAGTCAGTCAAGACAGACAGTCAGTCAATTCAGTCAAGACAGACAGAGTCAAGACAGACAGACAGAGAGACAGTCAGTCAAGACAAACAGACAGACAGACAGTCAGCCAAGACAGACAGACAGTCAGTCAAGACAGACAGACAGTCAGCCAAGACAGACAGACAGACAGTCTGTCAAGACAGACAGACAGACAGACAGTCAGTCAAGACACACATACAGACAGACAGTCAGTAAAGACAGTCAGACAGACAGACAGACAGTCAGTCAAGACAGACATACAGACAGACAGTCAGTCAAGACAGACCGACAGACAGTCAGTCAGTCAAGACAGACAGACAGACAGATAGTCAGTCAATACAGACAGATAGTCAGTCAATACAGACAGACAGACAGTCAAGACAGACAGACAGACAGTCAGTCAAGACAGACAGCCAGACAGACAGTCAGTCAAGACAGACAGACAGACAGTCAGTCAAGACAGACAGACAGACAGACAGTCAGTCAAGACAGACAGACAGTCATTCAAGACAGACAGACAGTCAGTCAAGACAGACAAACAGACAGTCAGTCAGTCAAGACAGACAGACAGAGAGACAGTCAGTCAAGACAGACAGTCAGACAGACAGTCAGTCAAGACAGACAGTCAGACAGACAGACAGTCAGACAGACAGACAGTCAGTCAAGACAGACAGACAGTCAGTCAAGACAGACAGACAGTCAGTCAGTCAAGACAGACAGACAGACATACAATCAGTCAAGACAGACAGACAGACATACAATCAGTCAAGACAGACAGACAGACAGACAGACTGTCAGTCGAGACAGACAGATAGACAGACAGTCAGTAAAGACAGACAGACCGTCAGTCAAGACATACAGACAGACAGATAGTCAGTCAAGACAGACAGACAGTCAGTCAAGAGAGACAGACAGACAGACAGTCAGCCAAGACAGACAGACAGACAGTCAGTCAAGACAGACAGACAGTCAAGACAGACAGACAGTCAGTCAAGACAGACAGACAGTCAGTCAAGACAGACAGACAGTCAGTCAAGACAGACAGACAGTCAGTCAAGACAGGCAGACAGTTAGTCAAGACAGACAGACAGACAGACAGTCAGTCATGATAGACAGACAGACAGTCAGTCAAGACAGAAGACAGACAGACAGTCAGTCAAGGCAGACAGACAGACAGTGTATCTGTGTCTCGACTGACTGTCTGTCTGTTTGTCTGTCTGTCAGACAGTCAGTCAAGACAGACAGTCAGACAGATAGTCAGTCAAGACTGACAGACATACAGACAGTCAGTCAAGACAGACAGACAGTCAGTCGAGACAGACAGAAAGTCAGTCAAGACAGACAGACAGACAGACAGTCAGTCAAGAGAGTCAGACAGACCGTCAGTCAAGACATACAGACAGACAGACAGTCAGTCAAGACAGACAGACAGTCAGTCAAGACAGACAGACAGACAGACAGTCAGTCAAGACAGACAGACAGTAAGTCAAGACAGACAGACAGTCAGTCGAGACAGACAGAAAGTCAGTCAAGACAGACAGACAGACAGACAGTCAGTCAAGAGAGACAGACAGACAGACAGTTAGTCAAGACAGACAGATAGATATACAGTCAGTCAAGACAGACAGACAGACAGTCAGTCAAGACAGTTAGACAGACAGACAGACAGTTAGTAAAGACAGACAGACAGACAGACAGTCAGTCAAGACAGACAGACAGTCAGTCAAGACAGACAGACAGTCAGTCAAGACAGACATACTGTCAGTCAAGACAGACAGACAGACAGTCAAGACAGACAGACAGACAGACAGACAGACAGACAGACAGACAGACAGTCAGTCAAGACATATAGACAGACAGTCAGTCAAAACAGACAGACAGACAGTCAGTCAAGACAGACAGACAGACAGACAGTCAGTCAAGACAGACAGACAGTCAGTCAAGACAGACAGACAGTCAGTCAAGACAGACAGACAGACAGACAGTCAGTCAAGACAGACAGACAGACAGTCTGTCAAGACAGACAGACAGACAGACAGTCAGTCAAGACACACATACAGACAGACAGTCAGTAAAGACAGTCAGACAGACAGACAGACAGTCAGTCAAGACAGACAGACAGTCAGTCAAGACAGACATACAGACAGACAGTCAGTCAAGACAGACCGTCAGACAGTCAGTCAGTCAAAACAGACAGACAGACAGATAGTCAGTCAAGACAGACAGACAGACAGTCAAGACAGACAGACAGTCAGTCAAGACAGACAGACAGAAAGTCAAGATAGACAGTCAGTCAAGACAGACAGACAGTCAGTCAAGACAGACAAACAGACAGTCAGTTAGTCAAGACAGACAGACAGAGAGACAGTCAGTCAAGACAGACAGTCAGTTAAGACAGACAGACAGTCAGTCAAGACAGACAGTCAGTCAGTCAGTCAAGACAGACAGACAGACATACAATCAGTCAAGACAGACAGATAGACTGTCAGTCGTGACAGACAGATAGACAGACAGTCAGTCAAGACAGACAGACAGAAAGTCAAGATAGACAGTCAGTCAAGACAGACTGACAGTCAGTCAAGACAGACAAACAGACAGTCAGTCAGTCAAGACAGACAGACAGAGAGACAGTCAGTCAAGACAGACAGTCAGTTATGACAGACAGACAGTCAGTCAAGACAGACAGACAGTCAGTCAAGACAGTCAGACAGTCAGTCAAGACAGACAGACAGTCAGTCAAGACAGACAGACAGTCAGTAAGTCAAGACAGACAGACAGACATACAATCAGTCAAGACAGACAGATAGACTGTCAGTCGTGACAGACAGATAGACTGTCAGTCGTGACAGACAGATAGACAGACAGTCAGTAAAGACAGACAGACCGTCATTCAAGACATACAGACAGACAGACAGTCAGTCAAGACAGACAGACAGACAGACAGTCAGTCAAGACAGACAGACAGACAGACAGTCAGCCAAGACAGACAGACAGACAGTCAGTAAAGACAGACAGTCAGTCAAGACAGACAGACAGTCAGTCAAGACAGACAGACAGTCAGTCAAAACAGACAGACAGACTGATAGTCAGTCAAGACAGACAGACAGACAGTCAAGACAGACAGACAGACAGACAGACAGACAGTCAGTCAAGACGGACAGACAGACAGACAGTCCGTCAAGACAGACAGACAGTTAGTCAAGACAGACAGACAGACAGACAGTCAGTCAAGACAGACAGACAGACAGTCAGTCAAGACAGAAGACAGACAGACAGTCAGTCAAGGCAGACAGACAGACAGTGTATCTGTGTCTCGACTGACTGTCTGTCTGTTTGTCTGTCTGTCAGACAGTCAGTCAAGACAGACAGTCAGACAGATAGTCAGTCAAGACAGACAGACATACAGACAGTCAGTCAAGACAGACAGACAGTCAGTCGAGACAGACAGAAAGTCAGTCAAGATAGACAGACAGTCAGACAGTCAGTCAAGAGAGTCAGACAGACCGTCAGTCAAGACATACAGACAGACAGACAGTCAGTCAAGACAGACAGACAGTCAGTCAAGACAGACAGACAGACAGACAGTCAGTGAAGACAGACAGACAGTCACTCAAGACAGACAGACAGTCAGTCAAGACAGTCAGTCAAGACAGACAGACAAACAGACAGTCAGTCAAAACAGACAGACAGTCAGTCAAGACAGACAGACAGACAGTCAAGACAGACAGACAGACAGACAAACAGACAGTCAGTCAAAACAGACGGACAGACAGACAGTCAGTCAAGACAGACAGACAGTCAGTCAAGACAGACAGACAGTCAGTCAAGACAGACAGACAGACATACAGACATACAGTCAAGACAGACAGACAGTCAGTTACATCAACATCAAAATATAAGCCAAGACAGACAATCAGACAGACAGACAGTCAGTCGAGACATACAGACAGTCAGTCAAGACGTACAGACAGTCAGTCAAGACAGACAGACAGAGAGACAGTTAGTCAGTCAGTCTAACAGAGAGACAGTCAATCAGTCAGTCAGGAAAGACAGACAGACAGACAGTCAAAATCAAAACATCAGTTAAGACAGACAGACAGACAATCAGTCAAGGCAGAGAGACAGACAGAAAGACAGTCAGTCAAGACAGACAAGACAGACAGACAGACAGTCAAGACGGACAGACAGACAGACAGACAATCAGTCAAGACAGACAGACAGACATAAAGACAGACAGACAGACAGTCAGTCGAGACAGACAAACAGAGAGTCAAGACAGACAGACAGAAAGAGAGACAGTCAAGAAAGACAGACAGACAGACTGACAGTCAGTCAAGACAGACAGACAGTCAGTCAGTCAGTCAGGACAGACAGACATACAGTCAGTCAAGACAGAAAGACAGATAGTCTGTCAGTCAAGATAGACAGACAGACAGACTGACAGTCAGTCAAGACAGACAGTCAATTAAGACCGACAGACAGACATTCAGTCAGTCAGTCAAGACAGAAAAAAAGTCAGTCAGTCAGTCAGACAGAGAGACAGTCTATCAGGATTTCAGACAGACAGACAGTCAGTCAAGACAGACAGTCAAGACATGCAGACAGAAAGACAGTCAATCAAGACAGACCATCAGTCAAGACAGACAGTTAGTCAAGACAGACTAACAGTCAGTCAAGACAGACAGACAGTCAGTCAAGACAGACAGTCAGTCAAGTCATACAGACAGTCAGTCAAGACAGACCGAAAGTCAGTAAAGACAGACATATAGACAGTCAGATAGACAGTCAAGCTAGACAGACAGACAGTCAGTCAGTCAAGACAGACAGACAGTCAGTCAAGACAGACAGTCAAGACCGCCAGACAGACAGACAGCCATACAGATAGTCAGTCAGTCAAGACAGACAGTCAGTTAAGAAAGACAGACTGTCTGACAGTTAGTCAAGACAGACAGACAGACAGACTGTCAGTCAAGACAGACAGACAAACAGACAGACAGTCAGTCAAGACAGACAGACAGACAGAGAGACAGTCAGTCAAGACAGTCAGTCAGACAGATAGTCAGTCAAGACAGACAGACAGACAGACAGTCAGTCAAGACAGACAGACAGTCAGTCAAGACAGACAGACAGTCAGTCAAAACAGACAGACAGTCAGTCGAGACAGACAGACAGACAGACAGTCAGTCAAGAGAGACAGACAGACAGACAGTTAGTCAAGACAGACAGACAGTCAGTCAAGACAGACATACTGTCAGTCAAGACAGACAGATAGACAGTCAAGACAGACAGACAGACAGACAGACAGACAGACAGACAGACAGACAGACAGACAGTCAGTCAAGACAGACAGACAGACAGTCAGTCAAAACAGACAGACAGACAGTCACTCAAGACAGACAGACAGTCAGTCAAGACAGACAGACAGACAGACAGTCAGTCAAGACAGACAGACAGTCAGTCAAGACAGACAGACAGACAGTCTGTCAAGACATACAGACAGACAGACAGTCAGTCAAGACAGACCGTCAGACAGTCAGTCAGTCAAGACAGACAGACAGACAGATAGTCAGTCAAGACAGACAGTCAAGACAGACAGACAGACAGTCAGTCAAGACCGACAGACAGTCAGTCAAGACAGACAGACAGAAAGTCAAGATAGACAGTCAGTCAAGACAGACAGACAGTCAGTCAAGACAGACAAACAGACTGTCAGTCAGTCAAGACAGACAGACAGAGAGACAGTCAGTCAAGACAGACAGTCAGACAGACAGTCAGTCAAGACAGACAGACAGTCAGTCAAGACAGACAGACAGTCAGTCAGTCAAGACAGACAGACAGTCAGTCAGTCAAGACAGACAGACAGTCAGTCAGTCAAGACAGACAGACAGACATACAATCAGTCAAGACAGACAGACATACAATCAGTCAAGACAGACAGACAGACTGTCAGTCGTGACAGACAGATAGACAGACAGTCAGTAAAGACAGACAGACCGTCAGTCAAGACAGACAGACAGACAGACAGACAGACAGTCAGTCAAGACAGACAGATAGACAGACAGACAGCCAAGACAGACAGACAGACAGTCAGTAAAGACAGACAGACAGTCAGTCAAGACAGACAGACAGTCAGTCAAAACAGACAGACAGACTGATAGTCAGTCAAGACAGACAGCCAGACAGTCAAGACCGACAGACAGACAGACAGTCAGTCAAGACAGACAGACAGACAGACAGTCAGTCAAGACAGACAGACAGTCAGTCAAGACAGACAGACAGTCATTCAAGACAGACAGACAGTTAGTCAAGACAGACAGACAGTCAGTCAAGACAGACAGACAGTCATTCAAGACAGACAGACAGTTAGTCAAGACAGACAGACAGACAGTCAGTCAAGACAGAAGACAGACAGACAGTCAGTCAAGGCAGACAGACAGACAGACAGACAGTCAAGACCGACAGACAGACAGACAGTCAGTCAAGACAGACAGACAGACAGACAGTCAGTCAAGACAGACAGACAGTCAGTCAAGACAGACAGACAGTCAGTCAAGACAGACAGACAGTCATTCAAGACAGACAGACAGTTAGTCAAGACAGACAGACAGACAGTCAGTCAAGACAGAAGACAGACAGACAGTCAGTCAAGGCAGACAGACAGACAGTCAGTCAGTCAAGACAGACAGACAGACAGATAGTCAGTCAAGACAGACAGACAGACAGACAGTCAAGACAGACAGACAGACAGACAGACAGACAGTCAGTCAAGACAGACGGACAGACGGACAGTCAGTCAAGACAGACAGACAGTCAGTCAGTCAAGACAGACAGACAGACAGACAGACAGACAGACAGACAGACAGACAGTCAGTCAAGACAGACAGACAGAAAGACAGTCAATCAAGACAAGCAGACAGACAGACAGACAGTCAGTCAAGACAGACAGACAGACAGTCTTTCTTGACGGACTGTCTGTCTGTCTTGACGGACTATCTGTCTGTCTTGACGGACTGTCTGTCTGTCTTGACGGACTGTCTGTCTGTCTTGACGGACTGTCAGTCTGTCTTGCCTGACTGTCTGTCTGTCTGCCTGTCTGTCTTGACTGATATTTTGATTTTGATGTAACTGATTTTGATGTTGATGTGTCTGTCTGTCTTGACTGACTGTATGTCTGTCTTGACTAACTGTCTGCCTTGACTGATATTTTGATTTTGATGTAACTGACTGTCTGTCAGACTTGACTGACTGTCTTTTTAGCTTGACTAACTGTCTGTCTTGACTTATATTTTGATTTTGATGTAACTGACTGTCTCTTTGTCTTGACTGGCTGTCTGTTTAGCTTGACTGACTGTCTATCTGACTGCCTGTTTGTCTGTCTCGACTGACTGTATGTCTGTCTGTCTGTCTGTCTTGACTGACTGTCTGTCTGTCTTGATTGACTGTCTGTCTGTCTTGACTGACTGTCTGTCTGTCTTGACTGACTGACTGTCTGTCTTGACTGACTGTCTTTTTAGCTTGACTAACTGTCTGTCTTGACTTATATTTTGATTTTGATGTAACTGACTGTCTCTCTGTTAGACTGACTGACTAACTGTCGCTCTGTCTGTCTGTCTGTCTGCCTGTCTGTCTTGACTTATATTTTGATGTTGATGTAACTGACTGTCTGTCTGTCTTGACTGTCTGTCTGTCTGTCTGTTTGTCTTGACTGACTATCTGTATGTCTGTATGTCTGTCTGTCTTGACTGATATTGTCTGTTTTAGACTGACTGTCTGTCTGTCTGGATTTCTTCACTGAATGTCTGTCTGTCTGCCTTTCTGTCTGAAATCCAGACTGACTGACTGACTGTCTCTCTGTCTGTCTGTCTTGACTGACTGACCTACTGAATGTCTCTCTGTCTCGACTGATTGTCTGTCTCTCTGTCTGTTTTGACTGACTGTCTGTTTGTCTATCTTGAATGACTGACTGTCTGTCTGTATGTCTGTCTACTGACTGTATGTGTGTCTGTCTTGAATGACTGTCTTTTGAGTGACTGACTGTCTCTCTGTCTTTTGAGGGACTGACTGTCTCTCTGTCTGACTGACTGACTGACTGTCTCTCTGTCTGTCTGCCTTGACTGACTGTATGTCTGTCTGTCTTTCTTGACTGACTGTATGTCTGTCTGTCAGTCTCTCTTGACTGACTGTCTGTCTGTCTTCACTGACTGTCGGTCTTGATTGACTGTCTGTCTGTCTTGACTAACTGTCTGTCTGTCTTTACTGACTGACTGTCTGTCTGTTTTGACTGTCTATCTGTCTGTTTGTCTTGACTGAGTGACTGAATGTCTGTCTGTCTGTTTAGTTGACTGTCGGTCTGTCGGTCTTGACTGACTGTCTTTTTGTCTGTCTACCTTGACTGACTGACTATCGGTCTCTCTGTCTTGACTGACGTCTGTCTGTCTTGACTGACTGACTGTCTGGCTTGACTGACTGTCTGCCTGTCTGTCTGTCTGTCTGTCTATCTGTCTCCACTGACTGTCTGTCTGTCTCCACTGCCTGTCTGTCTGTCTTGACTGACTGACTGTCTGTCGGTCTAGCTTGACTGACTGACTGTCTGTCGGTCTAGCTTGACTGACTGTCTATCTGACTGTCTATCTGTCTGTCTTGACTGTCTGTCGGTCTGTCTTGACTGTCTGTCTGTCTGTCTGTCTGTCTGTCTTGACTGTCTGTCTGTCTTGACTGACTGTCTGTCGTGACTGACTGTCTTTCTTTCTTGACGGACAGTCCGTCTGTCTGTCTGTCTTGACTGACTGTCTGTCTGTCTGTCTAGCTTGACTGACTGTCTATTTGACTGTCTATCTGTCTGTCTAGACTGTCTGTCTGTCTGGCTTGACTAACTGTCTGTCTGCCTGCCTGTCTGTCTATCCTTCGCCACTGACTGTCTGTCTGTCTCCACTGCCTGTCTGTCTGTCTCCACTGCCTGTCTGTCTGTCTTGACTGACTTACTGTCTGTCGGTCTAGCTTGACTGACTGTCTATCTGACTGTCTATCTGACTGTTTATCTTTCTGTCTTTACGGACTGTCTGTCTGTCTTGACTGACTGTCTGACTGTCTTGACTGACTGCCTGTCTTGACTGACTGTCTGTTTTGACTGACTGTCTGTCTTGACTGACTGTCTGTCTTGACTGACTGTCTGTCTTGACTGACTGTCTGTCTTGACTGACTGTTTCTCTGTCTGTATGTCTTGACTGCCTGTTTGTCTGTCTTGACTGACTGTCTGTCTGTCTGAAATCCTGACTGACTGACTGACTGTCTCTCTGTCTGACTGACTGACTGACTTTCTCTCTGTCTGTCTGTCTTGACGGACTGTCTGTCTGTCTTGCCTGACTGTCTGTCTGTCTGCCTGTCTGTCTTGACTGATATTTTGATTTTGATGTAACTGATTTTGATGTTGATGTGTCTGTCTGTCTTGACTGACTGTATGTCTGTCTTGACTAACTGTCTGCCTTGACTGATATTTTGATTTTGATGTAACTGACTGTCTGTCTGTCTTGTCTGGCTGTCTGTTTAGCTTGACTGACTGTCTATCTGACTGCCTGTTTGTCTGTCTCAACTGACTGTATGTCTGTCTGTCTTGACTGACTGTCTGTCTGTCTTGACTGACTGTCTGTCTGTCTTGACTGACTGTCTGTCTGTCTTGACTGACTGTCTGTCTGTCTTGACTGACTGTCTGTCTGTCTTGACTGACTGTCTGTCTTTATTTGACTGACTGACTGTCTGTCTTGACTGACTGTCTGTCTGTCTTGACTGACAGTCTGTCTGACTTGACTGACTGTCTGTCTTGACTGACTGTCTGTCTGTCTTGACTGACTGTCTGTCTGTCTTGACTGACTGTCAGTCTGTCTTGACTAACTGTCTGTCTTGACTGACTGTCTCTCTGTCTGACTGACTGTCTCTCTGTCTGACTGACTGTATCTCTGTCTGACTGACTGACTGACTGTCTCTCTGTCTAACTGACTGACTGACTGTCTCTCTGTCTGTCTGTCTTGACTGACTGTCTGTCTGTCTTGACTGACTGTCTGTTTGTCTTGACTGTCTGTCTGTCTTGACTGATTGTCTGTCTGTCTTGACTGACTGTCTGTCTGTCTTGACTGACTGTCTGTCTGTCTTGACTGACTGACTGTCTGTTTGTTTGTCTCTCTGTCTGTCTGTCATTGTTGACTGACTGACTGTCTTTCTGTCTAGCTAGATTGACTGTCTATCTGACTGTCTATCTGTTTGTCTTGACTGTCTGTATGTCGGTCTGTCTGTCTGTCTTGACTGACTGTCTGTCTGTCTTGACTGACTGACTGTCTGTCTCTTGACTGTCTAACTGACTGTCTATATGTCTGTCTTTACTGACTTTCTGTCTGTCTTGACTGACTGTCTGTCTGTCTTGACTGACTGTCAGTCTGTCTTGACTAACTGTCTGTCTTGACTGACTGTCTGTCTTGACTGACTGTCTTTCTGTCTTTCTGTCTGCATTGTCTGTCTGTCTGTCTTAACTGATGTTTTGATTTTGACTGTCTGTCTGTCTGTCTTTCCTGACTGACTGACTGACTGTCTTTCTGTTAGACTGACTGACTAACTGTCTCTCTGTCTGTCTGTCTTGACTGACTGTCTGTACGTCTTGACTGACTGTCTGTATGTCTCGACTTACTGTCTGTCTGTCTGCCTGTCTGTCTTGACTTATATTTTGATGTTGATATAACTGACTGTCTGTCTGTCTTGACTGTCTGTCTGTCTGTCTGTTTGTCATGACTGACTATCTGTATGTCTGTCTGTCTTTACTGATATTGTCTGTTTTAGACTGACTGTCTGTCTGTCTGGATTTCTTCACTGAATGTCTGTCTGTCTGCCTTTCTGTCTGAAATCCAGACTGACTGACTGACTGTCTCTCTGTCTGACTTGACTGACTGTCTGTCTGTCTATCTTGAGTGACTTACTGTCTGTCTGTATGTCTGTCTACTGACTGTATGTGTGTCTGTCTTGATTGACTGTCTTTTGAGTGACTGACTGTCTCTCTGTCTTTTGAGTGACTGACTGTCTCTCTGTCTGACTGACTGACTGACTGTCTCTCTGTCTGTCTGTCTTGACTGACTGTTTGTCTGTCTGTCTTTCTTGACTGACTGTTTGTCTGTCTGTCAGTCTCTCTTGACTGACTGTCTGTCTGTCTTCACTGACTGTCGGTCTTGATTGACTGTCTGTCTGTCTTGACTAACTGTCTGTCTGTCTTGACTGACTGACTGTCTGTCTGTTTGTCTGTCTGTCTGTCTGTCTGTTTTGACTGTCTCTCTGTCTGTTTGTCTTGACTGAGTGACTGAATGTCTGTCTGTTTGTTTAGCTGACTGTCTGTCTGTCGGTCTTGACTGTCTTTTTGTCTGTCTACCTTGACTGACTGACTATCGGTCTCTCTGTCTTGACTGACTGTCTGTCTGTCTTGACTGACTGACTGTCTGTCTTGACTGACTGTCTGTCTGTCTTGACTGACTGTCTTTCTGTCTGTCTGTCTGTCTTGACTGACTGACTGTCTGTCTGTCTAGCTTGACTGACTGTCTATCTGACTGTCATTCTGTCTGTCTTGACTGTCTGTCTGTCTGTCTTGACTGTCTGTCTGTCTGTCTTGATTGACTGTCTGTCTTGACTGACTCTCTGTTTGACTTGACTGACTGTCTGTCTGTCTTGACTGACTGTCTGTCTGCCTGTCTGTCTGTCTGTCTGTCTATCTGTCTCCACTGACTGTCTGTCTGTCTCCACTGCCTGTATGTCTGTCGGTCTAGCTTGACTGACTGTCTGTCTTGACTGACTGTCTTTCTTGACTGACTGTCTTTCTTGACTGACTGTCTGTCTTGACTGACTGTCTCTCTTGACTGACTGTCTCTCTTGACTGACTGTCTCTTTTGACTGACTGTCTTTCTGTCTGTATGTCTTGACTCTCTGTTTGTCTGTCTTGACTGACTGTCTGTTTGTCTGTCTGTCTGTCTGTCTTGACTGACTGTCTTTCTGTCTATCTCTCTGTCTCGACTGATTGTCTGTCTGTCTTGTCTGACTATCTGTCTGTCTATCTTGACTGACTGTCTGTATGTCTGTCTGTCTGTCTTGACTGACTGTCTGTCTGTCATGACTGACTGTCTGTCTGTGTTGACTGACTCTCTGTCTGTCTTGACTGACTGTCTGTCTGTCTTGATTGACTGTCTGTCTGTCTTGACTGACTCTCTGTCTGTCTTGACTGACTCTCTGTCTGTCTTGACTGATATTTTGTTTTTGATGTAACTGACTGTCTGTCTGTCTTATCTGACTATCTGTCTGTCTTGAGTGACTGTCTTTCTGTCTTGACTGACTGTCTGTCTGTCTTGACTGGCTGTCTGTCTGTCTTGACTGACTGTCTGTCTGTCTTCACTTACTGTCGGTCTTGATTGACTGTCTGTCTGTCTTGACTGACTGTCTGCCTGTCTTGATTGACTGACTGTCTGTCTGTTTGTCTGTCTGTCTGTCTGTTTAGCTGACTGTCTGTCTGTCGGTCTTGACTTACTGTCTTTTTGTCTGTCTACCTTGACTGACTGACTATCGGTCTCTCTGTCTTGACTGACTGTCTGTCTGTCTTTCTTTCTTGACTGACTGTCTGTCTTGACTGACTGTCTCTCTTGACTGACTGTCTCTCTTGACTGACTGTCTTTCTGTCTGTATGTCTTGACTCTCTGTTTGTCTGTCTTGACTGACTGTCTGTTTGTCTGTCTGTCTGTCTGTCTTGACTGACTGTCTTTCTGTCTATCTCTCTGTCTCGACTGATTGTCTGTCTGTCTTGTCTGACTATCTGTCTGTCTATCTTGATTGACTGTCTGTCTGTCTGTCTGTCTGTCTTGACTGACTGTCTGTCTGTCATGACTGACTGTCTGTCTGTGTTGACTGACTCTCTGTCTGTCTTGACTGACTGTCTGTCAGTCTTGATTGACTGTCTGTCTGTCTTGACTGACTCTCTGTCTGTCTTGACTGACTCTCTGTCCGTCTTGACTGACTCTCTGTCTGTCTTGACTGATATTTTGTTTTTGATGTAACTGACTGTCTGTCTGTCTTATCTGACTGTCTGTCTGTCTTGAGTGACTGTCTTTCTGTCTTGACTGACTGTCTGTCTGTCTTGACTGGCTGTCTGTCTGTCTTGACTGACTGTCTGTCTGTCTTCACTTACTGTCGGTCTTGATTGACTGTCTGTCTGTCTTGACTGACTGTCTGTCTGTCTTGATTGACTGACTCTCTGTCTGTTTGTCTGTCTGTCTGTCTGTTTAGCTGACTGTCTGTCTGTCGGTCTTGACTGACTGTCTTTTTGTCTGTCTACCTTGACTGACTGACTATCGGTCTCTCTGTCTTGACTGACTGACTGTCTGTCTTAACTGATTGACTGTCTGTCTTAACTGATTGACTATCTGTCTTGACTGACTGTCTGTATGTCTTGACTGACTGTCTGTCTGTCTTGACTGACTGACTGTCTGTCTGTCTAGCTTGACTGACTGTCTATCTGTCTGTCTTGACTGTCTGTCTGTCTGTCTTGACTGTCTGTCTTCCTGTCTGCCTGTCTGTCTGTCTGTCTGTCTATCTGTCTCCACTGACTGTCTGTCTGTCTCCACTGACTGTCTGTCTGTCTCCACTGACTGTCTGTCTGTCTCCACTGCCTGTCTGTCTGTCGGTCTAGCTTGACTGACTGTCTATCTGACTGTCTATCTGTATGTCAAGACTGTCTGTCTGTCTGTCTTGACTGTCTGGCTGTCTGTCTGTCTTGACTGTCTGTCTGTCTTGACTGACTGTCTGTCTTGACTGACTGTCCGTCTTGACTGACTGTCTGTCTTGACTGACTGTCTTTCTTGACTGACTGTCTGTCTTGACTGACTGTCTCTCTTGACTGACTGTCTTTCTGTCTGTATGTCTTGACTCTCTGTTTGTCTGTCTTGACTGACTGTCTGGCTGTCTGTCTGTCTTGACTGACTGTCTTTATGATATGATATGATATGATATGATATGATATTTATTACACTAAGAGCCCAGGGGCCATGGCAATACAAAAGAAAAATACATAACCTACAACATAACTATAACAAACACTTAAATCTACAAGAAAAATTCTCTGTGATTCATAGCCAACTTGAGGAATCTGCCCACTTTCCTTATAGTGACAAAACATTCACTCTTCAGCATTCGCTCCATCCATTCACACATAATATGTCGCACGCACTCATTCATATCTCCGCACATGGGGCAGAAGTAAGGACCAATCCTCCCAATCGGCTTACCCGTGTACCTCCTGTCTGTCTTGACTGACTGTCTGTCTATCTGTCTTGACTGACTGTCTGTCTGTCTTGACTGACTGTCTGTCTGTCTTGACTGACTGCCTGTCTGTCTTGACTGACTGTCTGTCTGTCTTGACTGACTGTCTTTCTGTCTTGATTGACTGCTTGTCTGTCTTGACTGACTCTCTGTCTGTCTTGACTGACTTTCTGTCTGTCTTGACTGATATTTTATTTTTGATGTAACTGACTGTCTGTCTTATCTGACTGTCTGTCTGTCTTGAGTGATTGTCTTTCTGTCTTGACTGACTGTCTGTCTGTCTTGACTGACTGTCTGTCTGTCTTGACTGACTGTCTCTCTGTCTTGACTGACTGTCTGGCTGACTGTCTGTCTGTCTTGACTGACTGTATGTCTGTCTTTCTAATTGTCTTGACTGACTGTTTGTTTGTCTTGACTGACTGTCGGTCTTGACAGACTGTCTGGCTATCTGGACTGAATGTCTGTCTGTCTGTCTTAGCTGACTGTCTGTCTGTCTGTCTTGACTGACTGTCCTTTTTTCTGTCTACTTTGACTGTCCTTTTGTCTGTCTACCTTGACTGACTGACTATCTGTCTCTCTGTCTTGACTGAATGTCTGTCTGTCTGTCTGTATTGACTGTCTGTTTGTCTGTCTTTCTGTATGTCAGTTTGTCTTGACTGACTGGCTTTCTGTCTTCGTCTCTGTCTTGACTGATTGTCTTGCTGCCTGTCTGTCTTGACTGATTTTCTGTCAATCTGTCTAAACAGACTGTCTTTCGTCTGTCTATCCTGACTGACAGACTATCTGTCTTTCTGTCTTGACTGACTGTCGGTCTGTCTGTCCTGACTGACTGACTGACTGTCTGTCTGTCTTTCTTAACTGATATTTTGACTTTGATGTAGCTTACTGCTGTCTTTCTTGATTGACTGTCTTTCTGTCTGTCTTTCTTGACTCTCTGTTTGTCTGTCTTGACTGACTGTCTTTCTGTCTATCTCTCTGTCTCGACTGATTGTCTGTCTGCCTGTTTGTCTTGTCTGACCATTTGTCTGTCTATCTTGACTGACAGACTATCTGTCTTTCTGTCTTGACTGACTGTATGCCTGTCTGTCTGTCTTGACGGACTGTATGTCTGTCTTGACTGACTGTCTGTCTTGACTGACTGACTGTCTGTATGTCTGTCTGTCTGTCTGTCTTTACTGTCTATCTGTCTAAACTGACTGTCTTTTTGTCTGTCTATCCTGACTGACAGACTATCTGTTTGTCTATCTTGACTGACTGTCTGTCTGTCTGTCTTGACTGACTGTCTGTCTGTCTTGACTGACTGTCTGTCTGTCTTGACTGACTGTCTGTCTGTCTTGACTGACTGTCTGTCTGTCATGATGGACTGTCTGTCTGTCTTGACTGACTCTCTGTCTGTCTTGACTGATATTTTGTTTTTGATGTAACTGACTGTCTGTCTGTCTTATCTGACTGTCTGTCTGTCTTGAGTGACTGTCTTTCTGTCTTGACTGACTGCCTGTCTGTCTTGACTGACTGCCTGTCTGTCTTGACTGACTGTCTGTCTGACTGTCTGTCTGTCTTAACTGACTGTATGTCTGTCTGTCTGTCTGTCTTGACTGACTGTTTGTTTGTCTTGATTGACTGTCGGTCTTGACAGACTGTCTGTCTATCTGGACTGACAGTCTGTCTGTCTGTCTTGACTGTCTCTCTGTCTGTGTGTCTTGACTGACTGACTGAATGTCTGTCTCTCTGTCTTAGCCGACTGTCTTCCTGTCTGTATTGACTGTCTGTTTGTCTGTCTTTCTGTATATCAGATTGTCTTGACTGACTGGCTTTCTGTCTTCGTCTCTGTCTTGACTGATTGTCTGTCTGCCTGTCTGTCTTGACTGACTTTCTGTCTATCTGTCTAAACTGACTGTCCTTTTGTCTGTCTATCCTGACTGACAGACTATCTGTCTTTCTATCTTGACTGACTGTCTGTCTGTCTGTCTGTCTGTCTTGACTGACTGTCTGTCTGTCTTGACTGACTGTCTGTCTGTCTTGACTGACTGTCTGTCTGTCTTGACTGACTGTCTGTCTGTCTTGACTGACTGTCGGTCTGTCTTGACTGACTGTCGGTCTGTCTTGACTGACTGTCTGTCTGTCTGTCATGATTGACAGTCAGGACAGTCAAGACAGTCAGTCAAGACAGACAGACAGTCAGTCAAGACAGACAGACAGTCAGTCAAGACAGACAGACAGTCATTCAAGACAGACAGACAGTTAGTCAAGACAGACAGACAGACAGTCAGTCAAGACAGAAGACAGACAGACAGTCAGTCAAGGCAGACAGACAGACAGACAGACAGTCAAGACCGACAGACAGACAGACAGTCAGTCAAGACAGACAGACAGACAGACAGTCAGTCAAGACAGACAGACAGTCAGTCAAGACAGACAGACAGTCAGTCAAGACAGACAGACAGTCATTCAAGACAGACAGACAGTTAGTCAAGACAGACAGACAGACAGTCAGTCAAGACAGAAGACAGACAGACAGTCAGTCAAGGCAGACAGACAGACAGTCAGTCAGTCAAGACAGACAGACAGACAGATAGTCAGTCAAGACAGACAGACAGACAGACAGTCAAGACAGACAGACAGACAGACAGACAGACAGACAGTCAGTCAAGACAGACGGACAGACGGACAGTCAGTCAAGACAGACAGACAGTCAGTCAGTCAAGACAGACAGACAGACAGACAGACAGACAGACAGACAGACAGACAGTCAGTCAAGACAGACAGACAGAAAGACAGTCAATCAAGACAAGCAGACAGACAGACAGACAGTCAGTCAAGACAGACAGACAGACAGTCTTTCTTGACGGACTGTCTGTCTGTCTTGACGGACTATCTGTCTGTCTTGACGGACTGTCTGTCTGTCTTGACGGACTGTCTGTCTGTCTTGACGGACTGTCAGTCTGTCTTGCCTGACTGTCTGTCTGTCTGCCTGTCTGTCTTGACTGATATTTTGATTTTGATGTAACTGATTTTGATGTTGATGTGTCTGTCTGTCTTGACTGACTGTATGTCTGTCTTGACTAACTGTCTGCCTTGACTGATATTTTGATTTTGATGTAACTGACTGTCTGTCAGACTTGACTGACTGTCTTTTTAGCTTGACTAACTGTCTGTCTTGACTTATATTTTGATTTTGATGTAACTGACTGTCTCTTTGTCTTGACTGGCTGTCTGTTTAGCTTGACTGACTGTCTATCTGACTGCCTGTTTGTCTGTCTCGACTGACTGTATGTCTGTCTGTCTGTCTGTCTTGACTGACTGTCTGTCTGTCTTGATTGACTGTCTGTCTGTCTTGACTGACTGTCTGTCTGTCTTGACTGACTGACTGTCTGTCTTGACTGACTGTCTTTTTAGCTTGACTAACTGTCTGTCTTGACTTATATTTTGATTTTGATGTAACTGACTGTCTCTCTGTTAGACTGACTGACTAAATGTCGCTCTGTCTGTCTGTCTGTCTGCCTGTCTGTCTTGACTTATATTTTGATGTTGATGTAACTGACTGTCTGTCTGTCTTGACTGTCTGTCTGTCTGTCTGTTTGTCTTGACTGACTATCTGTATGTCTGTATGTCTGTCTGTCTTGACTGATATTGTCTGTTTTAGACTGACTGTCTGTCTGTCTGGATTTCTTCACTGAATGTCTGTCTGTCTGCCTTTCTGTCTGAAATCCAGACTGACTGACTGACTGTCTCTCTGTCTGTCTGTCTTGACTGACTGACCTACTGAATGTCTCTCTGTCTCGACTGATTGTCTGTCTCTCTGTCTGTTTTGACTGACTGTCTGTTTGTCTATCTTGAATGACTGACTGTCTGTCTGTATGTCTGTCTACTGACTGTATGTGTGTCTGTCTTGAATGACTGTCTTTTGAGTGACTGACTGTCTCTCTGTCTTTTGAGGGACTGACTGTCTCTCTGTCTGACTGACTGACTGACTGTCTCTCTGTCTGTCTGCCTTGACTGACTGTATGTCTGTCTGTCTTTCTTGACTGACTGTATGTCTGTCTGTCAGTCTCTCTTGACTGACTGTCTGTCTGTCTTCACTGACTGTCGGTCTTGATTGACTGTCTGTCTGTCTTGACTAACTGTCTGTCTGTCTTTACTGACTGACTGTCTGTCTGTTTTGACTGTCTATCTGTCTGTTTGTCTTGACTGAGTGACTGAATGTCTGTCTGTCTGTTTAGTTGACTGTCGGTCTGTCGGTCTTGACTGACTGTCTTTTTGTCTGTCTACCTTGACTGACTGACTATCGGTCTCTCTGTCTTGACTGACGTCTGTCTGTCTTGACTGACTGACTGTCTGGCTTGACTGACTGTCTGCCTGTCTGTCTGTCTGTCTGTCTATCTGTCTCCACTGACTGTCTGTCTGTCTCCACTGCCTGTCTGTCTGTCTTGACTGACTGACTGTCTGTCGGTCTAGCTTGACTGACTGACTGTCTGTCGGTCTAGCTTGACTGACTGTCTATCTGACTGTCTATCTGTCTGTCTTGACTGTCTGTCGGTCTGTCTTGACTGTCTGTCTGTCTGTCTGTCTGTCTGTCTTGACTGTCTGTCTGTCTTGACTGACTGTCTGTCGTGACTGACTGTCTTTCTTTCTTGACGGACAGTCCGTCTGTCTGTCTGTCTTGACTGACTGTCTGTCTGTCTGTCTAGCTTGACTGACTGTCTATTTGACTGTCTATCTGTCTGTCTAGACTGTCTGTCTGTCTGGCTTGACTAACTGTCTGTCTGCCTGCCTGTCTGTCTATCCTTCGCCACTGACTGTCTGTCTGTCTCCACTGCCTGTCTGTCTGTCTCCACTGCCTGTCTGTCTGTCTTGACTGACTTACTGTCTGTCGGTCTAGCTTGACTGACTGTCTATCTGACTGTCTATCTGACTGTTTATCTTTCTGTCTTTACGGACTGTCTGTCTGTCTTGACTGACTGTCTGACTGTCTTGACTGACTGCCTGTCTTGACTGACTGTCTGTTTTGACTGACTGTCTGTCTTGACTGACTGTCTGTCTTGACTGACTGTCTGTCTTGACTGACTGTCTGTCTTGACTGACTGTTTCTCTGTCTGTATGTCTTGACTGCCTGTTTGTCTGTCTTGACTGACTGTCTGTCTGTCTGAAATCCTGACTGACTGACTGACTGTCTCTCTGTCTGACTGACTGACTGACTTTCTCTCTGTCTGTCTGTCTTGACGGACTGTCTGTCTGTCTTGCCTGACTGTCTGTCTGTCTGCCTGTCTGTCTTGACTGATATTTTGATTTTGATGTAACTGATTTTGATGTTGATGTGTCTGTCTGTCTTGACTGACTGTATGTCTGTCTTGACTAACTGTCTGCCTTGACTGATATTTTGATTTTGATGTAACTGACTGTCTGTCTGTCTTGTCTGGCTGTCTGTTTAGCTTGACTGACTGTCTATCTGACTGCCTGTTTGTCTGTCTCAACTGACTGTATGTCTGTCTGTCTTGACTGACTGTCTGTCTGTCTTGACTGACTGTCTGTCTGTCTTGACTGACTGTCTGTCTGTCTTGACTGACTGTCTGTCTGTCTTGACTGACTGTCTGTCTGTCTTGACTGACTGTCTGTCTTTATTTGACTGACTGTCTGTCTGTCTTGACTGACAGTCTGTCTGACTTGACTGACTGTCTGTCTTGACTGACTGTCTGTCTGTCTTGACTGACTGTCTGTCTGTCTTGACTGACTGTCAGTCTGTCTTGACTAACTGTCTGTCTTGACTGACTGTCTCTCTGTCTGACTGACTGTCTCTCTGTCTGACTGACTGTATCTCTGTCTGACTGACTGACTGACTGTCTTTCTGTCTAACTGACTGACTGACTGTCTCTCTGTCTGTCTGTCTTGACTGACTGTCTGTCTGTCTTGACTGACTGTCTGTTTGTCTTGACTGTCTGTCTGTCTTGACTGACTGTCTGTCTGTCTTGACTGACTGTCTGTCTGTCTTGACTGACTGTCTGTCTGTCTTGACTGACTGACTGTCTGTTTGTTTGTCTCTCTGTCTGTCTGTCATTGTTGACTGACTGACTGTCTTTCTGTCTAGCTAGATTGACTGTCTATCTGACTGTCTATCTGTTTGTCTTGACTGTCTGTATGTCGGTCTGTCTGTCTGTCTTGACTGACTGTCTGTCTGTCTTGACTGACTGACTGTCTGTCTCTTGACTGTCTAACTGACTGTCTATATGTCTGTCTTTACTGACTTTCTGTCTGTCTTGACTGACTGTCTGTCTGTCTTGACTGACTGTCAGTCTGTCTTGACTAACTGTCTGTCTTGACTGACTGTCTGTCTTGACTGACTGTCTTTCTGTCTTTCTGTCTGCATTGTCTGTCTGTCTGTCTTAACTGATGTTTTGATTTTGACTGTCTGTCTGTCTGTCTTTCCTGACTGACTGACTGACTGTCTTTCTGTTAGACTGACTGACTAACTGTCTCTCTGTCTGTCTGTCTTGACTGACTGTCTGTACGTCTTGACTGACTGTCTGTATGTCTCGACTTACTGTCTGTCTGTCTGCCTGTCTGTCTTGACTTATATTTTGATGTTGATATAACTGACTGTCTGTCTGTCTTGACTGTCTGTCTGTCTGTCTGTTTGTCATGACTGACTATCTGTATGTCTGTCTGTCTTTACTGATATTGTCTGTTTTAGACTGACTGTCTGTCTGTCTGGATTTCTTCACTGAATGTCTGTCTGTCTGCCTTTCTGTCTGAAATCCAGACTGACTGACTGACTGTCTCTCTGTCTGACTTGACTGACTGTCTGTCTGTCTATCTTGAGTGACTTACTGTCTGTCTGTATGTCTGTCTACTGACTGTATGTGTGTCTGTCTTGATTGACTGTCTTTTGAGTGACTGACTGTCTCTCTGTCTTTTGAGTGACTGACTGTCTCTCTGTCTGACTGACTGACTGACTGTCTCTCTGTCTGTCTGTCTTGACTGACTGTTTGTCTGTCTGTCTTTCTTGACTGACTGTTTGTCTGTCTGTCAGTCTCTCTTGACTGACTGTCTGTCTGTCTTCACTGACTGTCGGTCTTGATTGACTGTCTGTCTGTCTTGACTAACTGTCTGTCTGTCTTGACTGACTGACTGTCTGTCTGTTTGTCTGTCTGTCTGTCTGTCTGTTTTGACTGTCTCTCTGTCTGTTTGTCTTGACTGAGTGACTGAATGTCTGTCTGTCTGTTTAGCTGACTGTCTGTCTGTCGGTCTTGACTGTCTTTTTGTCTGTCTACCTTGACTGACTGACTATCGGTCTCTCTGTCTTGACTGACTGTCTGTCTGTCTTGACTGACTGACTGTCTGTCTTGACTGACTGTCTGTCTGTCTTGACTGACTGTCTTTCTGTCTGTCTGTCTGTCTTGACTGACTGACTGTCTGTCTGTCTAGCTTGACTGACTGTCTATCTGACTGTCATTCTGTCTGTCTTGACTGTCTGTCTGTCTGTCTTGACTGTCTGTCTGTCTGTCTTGATTGACTGTCTGTCTTGACTGACTCTCTGTTTGACTTGACTGACTGTCTGTCTGTCTTGACTGACTGTCTGTCTGCCTGTCTGTCTGTCTGTCTGTCTATCTGTCTCCACTGACTGTCTGTCTGTCTCCACTGCCTGTATGTCTGTCGGTCTAGCTTGACTGACTGTCTGTCTTGACTGACTGTCTTTCTTGACTGACTGTCTTTCTTGACTGACTGTCTGTCTTGACTGACTGTCTCTCTTGACTGACTGTCTCTCTTGACTGACTGTCTCTTTTGACTGACTGTCTTTCTGTCTGTATGTCTTGACTCTCTGTTTGTCTGTCTTGACTGACTGTCTGTTTGTCTGTCTGTCTGTCTGTCTTGACTGACTGTCTTTCTGTCTATCTCTCTGTCTCGACTGATTGTCTGTCTGTCTTGTCTGACTATCTGTCTGTCTATCTTGACTGACTGTCTGTATGTCTGTCTGTCTGTCTTGACTGACTGTCTGTCTGTCATGACTGACTGTCTGTCTGTGTTGACTGACTCTCTGTCTGTCTTGACTGACTGTCTGTCTGTCTTGATTGACTGTCTGTCTGTCTTGACTGACTCTCTGTCTGTCTTGACTGACTCTCTGTCTGTCTTGACTGATATTTTGTTTTTGATGTAACTGACTGTCTGTCTGTCTTATCTGACTATCTGTCTGTCTTGAGTGACTGTCTTTCTGTCTTGACTGACTGTCTGTCTGTCTTGACTGGCTGTCTGTCTGTCTTGACTGACTGTCTGTCTGTCTTCACTTACTGTCGGTCTTGATTGACTGTCTGTCTGTCTTGACTGACTGTCTGCCTGTCTTGATTGACTGACTGTCTGTCTGTTTGTCTGTCTGTCTGTCTGTTTAGCTGACTGTCTGTCTGTCGGTCTTGACTTACTGTCTTTTTGTCTGTCTACCTTGACTGACTGACTATCGGTCTCTCTGTCTTGACTGACTGTCTGTCTGTCTTTCTTTCTTGACTGACTGTCTGTCTTGACTGACTGTCTCTCTTGACTGACTGTCTCTCTTGACTGACTGTCTTTCTGTCTGTATGTCTTGACTCTCTGTTTGTCTGTCTTGACTGACTGTCTGTTTGTCTGTCTGTCTGTCTGTCTTGACTGACTGTCTTTCTGTCTATCTCTCTGTCTCGACTGATTGTCTGTCTGTCTTGTCTGACTATCTGTCTGTCTATCTTGATTGACTGTCTGTCTGTCTGTCTGTCTGTCTTGACTGACTGTCTGTCTGTCATGACTGACTGTCTGTCTGTGTTGACTGACTCTCTGTCTGTCTTGACTGACTGTCTGTCAGTCTTGATTGACTGTCTGTCTGTCTTGACTGACTCTCTGTCTGTCTTGACTGACTCTCTGTCCGTCTTGACTGACTCTCTGTCTGTCTTGACTGATATTTTGTTTTTGATGTAACTGACTGTCTGTCTGTCTTATCTGACTGTCTGTCTGTCTTGAGTGACTGTCTTTCTGTCTTGACTGACTGTCTGTCTGTCTTGACTGGCTGTCTGTCTGTCTTGACTGACTGTCTGTCTGTCTTCACTTACTGTCGGTCTTGATTGACTGTCTGTCTGTCTTGACTGACTGTCTGTCTGTCTTGATTGACTGACTCTCTGTCTGTTTGTCTGTCTGTCTGTCTGTTTAGCTGACTGTCTGTCTGTCGGTCTTGACTGACTGTCTTTTTGTCTGTCTACCTTGACTGACTGACTATCGGTCTCTCTGTCTTGACTGACTGACTGTCTGTCTTAACTGATTGACTGTCTGTCTTAACTGATTGACTATCTGTCTTGACTGACTGTCTGTATGTCTTGACTGACTGTCTGTCTGTCTTGACTGACTGACTGTCTGTCTGTCTAGCTTGACTGACTGTCTATCTGTCTGTCTTGACTGTCTGTCTGTCTGTCTTGACTGTCTGTCTTCCTGTCTGCCTGTCTGTCTGTCTGTCTGTCTATCTGTCTCCACTGACTGTCTGTCTGTCTCCACTGACTGTCTGTCTGTCTCCACTGACTGTCTGTCTGTCTCCACTGCCTGTCTGTCTGTCGGTCTAGCTTGACTGACTGTCTATCTGACTGTCTATCTGTATGTCAAGACTGTCTGTCTGTCTGTCTTGACTGTCTGGCTGTCTGTCTGTCTTGACTGTCTGTCTGTCTTGACTGACTGTCTGTCTTGACTGACTGTCCGTCTTGACTGACTGTCTGTCTTGACTGACTGTCTTTCTTGACTGACTGTCTGTCTTGACTGACTGTCTCTCTTGACTGACTGTCTTTCTGTCTGTATGTCTTGACTCTCTGTTTGTCTGTCTTGACTGACTGTCTGGCTGTCTGTCTGTCTTGACTGACTGTCTTTATGATATGATATGATATGATATGATATGATATTTATTACACTAAGAGCCCAGGGGCCATGGCAATACAAAAGAAAAATACATAACCTACAACATAACTATAACAAACACTTAAATCTACAAGAAAAATTCTCTGTGATTCATAGCCAACTTGAGGAATCTGCCCACTTTCCTTATAGTGACAAAACATTCACTCTTCAGCATTCGCTCCATCCATTCACACATAATATGTCGCACGCACTCATTCATATCTCCGCACATGGGGCAGAAGTAAGGACCAATCCTCCCAATCGGCTTACCCGTGTACCTCCTGTCTGTCTTGACTGACTGTCTGTCTATCTGTCTTGACTGACTGTCTGTCTGTCTTGACTGACTGTCTGTCTGTCTTGACTGACTGCCTGTCTGTCTTGACTGACTGTCTGTCTGTCTTGACTGACTGTCTTTCTGTCTTGATTGACTGCTTGTCTGTCTTGACTGACTCTCTGTCTGTCTTGACTGACTTTCTGTCTGTCTTGACTGATATTTTATTTTTGATGTAACTGACTGTCTGTCTTATCTGACTGTCTGTCTGTCTTGAGTGATTGTCTTTCTGTCTTGACTGACTGTCTGTCTGTCTTGACTGACTGTCTGTCTGTCTTGACTGACTGTCTCTCTGTCTTGACTGACTGTCTGGCTGACTGTCTGTCTGTCTTGACTGACTGTATGTCTGTCTTTCTAATTGTCTTGACTGACTGTTTGTTTGTCTTGACTGACTGTCGGTCTTGACAGACTGTCTGGCTATCTGGACTGAATGTCTGTCTGTCTGTCTTAGCTGACTGTCTGTCTGTCTGTCTTGACTGACTGTCCTTTTTTCTGTCTACTTTGACTGTCCTTTTGTCTGTCTACCTTGACTGACTGACTATCTGTCTCTCTGTCTTGACTGAATGTCTGTCTGTCTGTCTGTATTGACTGTCTGTTTGTCTGTCTTTCTGTATGTCAGTTTGTCTTGACTGACTGGCTTTCTGTCTTCGTCTCTGTCTTGACTGATTGTCTTGCTGCCTGTCTGTCTTGACTGATTTTCTGTCAATCTGTCTAAACAGACTGTCTTTCGTCTGTCTATCCTGACTGACAGACTATCTGTCTTTCTGTCTTGACTGACTGTCGGTCTGTCTGTCCTGACTGACTGACTGACTGTCTGTCTGTCTTTCTTAACTGATATTTTGACTTTGATGTAGCTTACTGCTGTCTTTCTTGATTGACTGTCTTTCTGTCTGTCTTTCTTGACTCTCTGTTTGTCTGTCTTGACTGACTGTCTTTCTGTCTATCTCTCTGTCTCGACTGATTGTCTGTCTGCCTGTTTGTCTTGTCTGACCATTTGTCTGTCTATCTTGACTGACAGACTATCTGTCTTTCTGTCTTGACTGACTGTATGCCTGTCTGTCTGTCTTGACGGACTGTATGTCTGTCTTGACTGACTGTCTGTCTTGACTGACTGACTGTCTGTATGTCTGTCTGTCTGTCTGTCTTTACTGTCTATCTGTCTAAACTGACTGTCTTTTTGTCTGTCTATCCTGACTGACAGACTATCTGTTTGTCTATCTTGACTGACTGTCTGTCTGTCTGTCTTGACTGACTGTCTGTCTGTCTTGACTGACTGTCTGTCTGTCTTGACTGACTGTCTGTCTGTCTTGACTGACTGTCTGTCTGTCATGATGGACTGTCTGTCTGTCTTGACTGACTCTCTGTCTGTCTTGACTGATATTTTGTTTTTGATGTAACTGACTGTCTGTCTGTCTTATCTGACTGTCTGTCTGTCTTGAGTGACTGTCTCTCTGTCTTGACTGACTGCCTGTCTGTCTTGACTGACTGCCTGTCTGTCTTGACTGACTGTCTGTCTGACTGTCTGTCTGTCTTAACTGACTGTATGTCTGTCTGTCTGTCTGTCTTGACTGACTGTTTGTTTGTCTTGATTGACTGTCGGTCTTGACAGACTGTCTGTCTATCTGGACTGACAGTCTGTCTGTCTGTCTTGACTGTCTCTCTGTCTGTGTGTCTTGACTGACTGACTGAATGTCTGTCTCTCTGTCTTAGCCGACTGTCTTCCTGTCTGTATTGACTGTCTGTTTGTCTGTCTTTCTGTATATCAGATTGTCTTGACTGACTGGCTTTCTGTCTTCGTCTCTGTCTTGACTGATTGTCTGTCTGCCTGTCTGTCTTGACTGACTTTCTGTCTATCTGTCTAAACTGACTGTCCTTTTGTCTGTCTATCCTGACTGACAGACTATCTGTCTTTCTATCTTGACTGACTGTCTGTCTGTCTGTCTGTCTGTCTTGACTGACTGTCTGTCTGTCTTGACTGACTGTCTGTCTGTCTTGACTGACTGTCTGTCTGTCTTGACTGACTGTCTGTCTGTCTTGACTGACTGTCGGTCTGTCTTGACTGACTGTCGGTCTGTCTTGACTGACTGTCTGTCTGTCTGTCATGATTGACTGTCTGTCTGTCTTGACTGACTGTCTGTCTGTCTTGAGTGACTGTCTTTCTGTCTGTATGTCTTGACTCTCTGTTTGTCTGCCTTGACTGACTGTCTGTCTTTCTTGACTGACTGTCTGTCTTACTGTCTGTCTGTCTTGACTGACTGTTTGTCTGTCTGTCTGTCTGTCTTGACTGACTGTTTGTTTGTCTTGATTGACTGTCGGTCTTGACAGACTGTCTGTCTATCTGGACTGACAGTCGGTCTGTCTGTCTTGACTGTCTCTCTGTCTGTCTGTCTTGACTGACTGACCGTCTGTCTGTCTGTCTTGACTGACTGTCCTTTTTTCTGTCTACCTTGACTGTCCTTTTGTCTGTCTACCTTGACTGACTGACTATCTGTCTCTCTGTCTTGACTGACTGTCTGACTGTCTGTCTGTATTGACTGTCTGTTTGTCTGTCTTTCTGAATGTCAGTTTGTCTTGACTAACTGTCTGTCTGTCTTGACTGACTGTCTGTCTTGACTGACTGTCTGTCTTGACTGACTGTCTGTATGTATGTCTGTCTGTCTGTCTGTCTTGACTGTCTGTCTGTCTTGACTGACTGTCTTTCTGTCTTGACTGACTGTCTGTCTGTCTTGACTGACTGTCTGTCTGTCTTGACTGACTGTCTGTCTGTCTTGACTGACTGTCTGTCTGTCTTGACTGACTGTCTGTCTGTCTTGACTGACTGTCTATCTGACTGTCTATCTGTTTGTCTGTCTGTCTTGACTATCTGTCTGTCTTGACTGACTGTCTACCTGTCTTGACTGACTGTCTGTCTGTCTTGACTGACTCTCTGTCTGTCTCAACTGCCTGTCTGTCTGTCTTGACTGACTGACTGTCTGTCTGTCTAGCTTGACTGTCTATCTGTCTGTCTTTACTGTCTGTCTGTCTGTCTTGACTGACTGTCTGTCTGTCTTGACTGACTGTCTGTCTTGACTGACTGACTGTCTGTATGTCTGTCAGTCTGTCTGTCTCGACTGACGGTCTGTCTGTCTTGACTGAATGTCTGTCTGTCTGTCTGAAATCCTGACTGACCGAACTATCTAACTAACTGACTTTCTCTCTGTCTTGACTGATTGACTGAATGTCTGTCTGTCTGTCTTGACTGACTGTCTGTCTGTCTTGACTGACTGTCTGTCTTGACTGACTGTCTAGATGTCTTGACTGACTGTCTGTCTGTCTTGACTGACTGTCTATCTGTCTTGACTAACTGTCTGTCTTGACTGACTGTCTGTCTGTCTTGACTATGTTTGTCTGTCTTGACTGAGTGTCTGTCTGTCTTGACTGACTGTCTGTCTGTCTTGACTGACTGTGTGTCTGTCTTGACTGACTGACTGTCTGTCTTGACTGACTGTCTTTCTTGACTGACTGTCAGTCTGTCTTGACTGACTGTCTGTCTGTCTTGACTGACTGTCTTTCTTGACTGACTGTCTGTCTTGACTGACTGTCTGTCTTGACTGACTGTCTGTCTGTCTTGACTGACTGTCTGTCTGTCTTGACTGACTGTCTGTCTGTCTTGACTGACTGTCTGTCTGTCTTGACTGACTGTCTGTCTGTCTTGACTGACTGTCTATCTGACTGTCTATCTGTTTGTCTGTCTGTCTTGACTGACTGTCTACCTGTCTTGACTGACTGTCTGTCTGTCTTGACTGACTGTCTGTCTGTCTCAACTGCCTGTCTGTCTGTCTTGACTGACTGACTGTCTGTCTGTCTAGCTTGACTGTCTATCTGTCTGTCTGACACAGACTGACTGTCTGTCTGTCTGAAATCCTGACTGACTGACTGACTGTCTCTCTGTCTGACTAACTAACTGACTTTCTCTCTGTCTTGACTGACTGACTGAATGTCTGTCGGTCTGTCTTCACTGACTGTCTCTCTGTCTTGACTGACTGTCTGTCTGTCTTGACTGACTGTCTGTCTGTCTTGACTGACTGTCTGTCTGTCTTGACTGACTGTCTAGATGTCTTGACTGACTGTCTGTCTGTCATGACTGACTAGCTATCTGTCTTGACTAACTGTCTGCCTTGACTGACTGTTTGTCTGTCTTGACTGACTGTCTGTCTGTCTTGACTATGTTTGTCTGTCTTGACTGAGTGTCTGTCTGTCTTGACTGACTGTCTGTCTGTCTTGACTGACTGTGTGTCTGTCTTGACTGACTGTCTGTCTTGACTGACTGTCTTTCTTGACTGACTGTCTTTCTTGACTGACTGTCTGTCTTGACTGACTGTCTGTCTGTCTTGACTGACTGTCTGTCTGTCTTGACTGACTGTCTGTCTGTCTTGACTGACTGTCTGTCTGTCTTGACTGACTGTCTATCTGACTGTCTATCTGTTTGTCTGTCTGTCTTGACTATCTGTCTGTCTTGACTGACTGTCTACCTGTCTTGACTGACTGTCTGTCTGTCTTGACTGACTGTCTGTCTGTCTCAACTGCCTGTCTGTCTGTCTTGACTGACTGACTGTCTGCCTGTCTAGCTTGACTGTCTATATGTCTGTCTTTACTGTCTGTCTGTCTTGACTGACTGTCTGTCTTGACTGACTGTCTGTCTTGACTGACTGACTTTCTGTATGTCTGTCAGTCTGTCTGTCTTGACTGTCTGTCTTGACTGTCTGTCTGTCTGTCTTGACTGACGGTCTGTCTGTCTTGACTGAATATCTGTCTGTCTGTCTTGACTGTCTGTCTGTCTGTCTTGACTGTCTGTCTGTCTGTCTGTCTGTCTGTCTGTCTGTCTTGACTGACTGTCTGTCTGTCTTGACTGACTGTCTCTCTGTCTTGACTGACTGTCCGTCTGTCTTGACTGACTGTCTGTCTGTCTTGACTGACTGAATGTCTGTCTTGACTAACTGTCTGTCTTTCTTGACTGACTGACTGTCTTGACTGACTGACTGTCTGTATGTCTGTCTGCCTGCATGTCTTGACTGTCTGTTTGTCTGTCTTGACTGACTGTCTGTCTGTCTGAAATCCTGACTGACTGACTGACTGACTGTCTCTCTGTCTGACTAACTAACTGACTTTCTCTCTGTCTTGACTGACTGACTGAATGTCTGTCGGTCTGTCTTGACTGACTGTCTCTCTGTCTTGACTGACTGTCTGTCTGTCTTGACTGACTGTCTGTCTTGACTGACTGACTGTCTGTATGTCTGTCAGTCTGTCTGTCTTGACTGTCTGTCTGTCTGTCTTTACTGACGGTCTGTCTGTCTTGACTGAATGTCTGTCTGTCTGTCTTGACTGTCTGTCTGTCTGTTTTGACTGTCTGTCTGTCTGTCTGTCTGTCTGTCTGTCTGTCTGTCTGTCTGTCTGTCTGTCTGTCTGTCTGTCTGTCTGTCTTCACTGACTGTCTGTCTGTCTTGACTGACTGTCTCTCTGTCTTGACTGACTGTCCGTCTGTCTTGACTGACTGTCTGTCTGTCTTGACTGACTGAATGTCTGTCTTGACTAACTGTCTGTCTGTCTTGACTGACTGACTGTCTTGACTGACTGACTGTCTGTATGTCTGTCTGCCTGCATGTCTTGACTGTCTGTTTGTCTGTCTTGACTGACTGTCTGTCTGTCTGAAATCCTGACTGACTGTCTCTCTGTCTGACTTACTAACTGACTTTCTCTCTGTCTTGACTGACTGACTGAATGTCTGTCGGTCTGTCTTGACTGACTGTCTCTCTGTCTTGACTGACTGTCTGTCTGTCTTGACTGACTGTCTGTCTGTCTTTACTGACTGTCTATCTGTCTTGACTAACTGTCTGCCTTGACTGACTGTTTGTCTGTCTTGACTGACTGTCTGTCTGTCTTGACTATGTTTGTCTGTCTTGACTGAGTGTCTGTCTGTCTTGACTGACTGTCTGTCTGTCTTGACTGACTGTGTGTCTGTCTTGACTGACTGTCTGTCTTGACTGACTGTCTTTCTTGACTGACTGTCTGTCTTGACTGACTGTCTGTCTGTCTTGACTGACTGTCTGTCTTGACTGACTGTCTGTCTGTCTTGACTGACTGTCCGTCTGTCTTGACTGACTGTCTGTCTGTCTTGACTGACTGACTGTCTTGACTGACTGACTGACTGTATGTCTGTCTGCCTGCATGTCTTGACTGTCTGTTTGTTTGTCTTGACTGACTGTCTGTCTGTCTGAAATCCTGAATGACTGACTGACTATCTCTCTGTCTGACTAACTAACTCACTTTCTCTCTGTCTTGACTGACTGACTGAATGTCTGTCTGTCGGTCTTAGCTGACTGTCTGTCTGTCTGTCTTGACTGACTGTCAGTCTGTATGTCTTGACTGACTGTCTTTTTGTCGGTCTATCTTGACTGACAGACTATCTGTCTTTCTGTCTTGACTGACTGTATGTCTGTCTGTCTTTCTTAACTGATATTTTGACTTTGATGTAGCTTACTGCTGTCTTTCTTGACTGTCTGTCTTTCTGTCTGTCTGTCTTGATTCTCTGTCTGCCCGTCTTGACTGTCTGTCTGTCTGTCTTGTCTGTCTTGACTGACTGTCTTTCTGTCTGTCCCTCTGCCTTGACTGATTGTCTGTCTGTCTGTCGGTCTTAGCTGACTGTCTGTCTGTCTGTCTTGACTGACTGTCAGTCTGTATGTCTTGACTGACTGTCTTTTTGTCTGTCTATCTTGACTGACAGACTATCTGTCTTTCTGTCTTGACTGACTGTATGTCTGTTTGTCCTGACTGAGTGACTGACTGTCTGTCTGTCTTTCTTAACTGATATTTTGACTTTGATGTAGCTTACTGCTGTCTTTCTTGACTGTCTGTCTTTCTGTCTGTCTGTCTTGATTCTCTGTCTGCCCGTCTTGACTGTCTGTCTGTCTGTCTTGTCTGTCTTGACTGACTGTCTTTCTGTCTGTCCCTCTGCCTTGACTGATTGTCTGTCTGTCTGTCTTAACTGATGTTTTGATTTTGACTGTCTGTCTGTCTGTCTTTCCTGACTAACTGTCTTTCCTGACTGACTGACTGACTGTCTCTTTGTTAGACTGACTGACTAACTGTCTCTCTGTCTGTCTGTCTTGACTGACTGTCTGTACGTCTTGTCTGATTGTCTGTATGTCTCGACTGACTGTCTGTCTGTCTGCCTGTCTGTCTTGACTTATATTTTGATTTTGATGTAACTGACTGTCTGTCTATCTTGACTGTCTATCTGTCTGTCTGTTTGTCTTGACTGACTGTCTGTATGTCTGTATGTCTTTCTGTCTTGACTGATATTGTCTGTTTTAGACTGACTGTCTGTCTGTCTGGATTTCTTCACTGAATGTCTGTCTGTCTGCCTTTCTGTCTGAAATCCAGACTGACTGACTGACTGTCTCTCTGTCTGACTGACTGACTGACTGTCTCTCTGTCTGTCTGTCTTGACTGACTGACTGTCTCTCTGACTCGACTGATTGTCTGTCTGTCTGTCTGTCTTGACTGACTGTCTGTCTGTCTGTTTTGAATGACTGACTGTCTGTCTGTCTGTCTATCTGTCTACTGACTGTCTGTCCGTCTTGACTGACTGTCTATCTGTCTGTTGTCTGTCTGACTGTCTGTCTGTCTTGACTGACTGTCTGTCTGTCTTGACTGACTGTCTGTCTGTCTTGACTGACTGTCTGTCTGTCTGATATCCTGACTGACTGACTGACTGTCTCTCTGTCTGACTAACTAACTGACTTTCTCTCTGTCTTGACTGACTGACTGAATGTCTGTCTGTCGGTCTTAACTGACTGTCTGTCTGTTTGTCTTGACTGACTGTCAGTCTGTATGTCTTGACTGACTGTCTTTTTGTCTGTCTATCTTGACTGACAGACTATCTGTCTTTCTGTCTTGACTGACTGTATGTCTGTCTGTCCTGAATTTTGCAGAATTTTGCAGAAACGACCGTTTCAAGAAAAAAACGACAGTTCGAAAAAATCGACTGATTTTAATAAAAATCGACTGCTTTAAAGAAAAAATCAACCTTTTTGACAAATTCTGTCTTGACTGACTGTCTTTTGAGTGAATGACTGTCTCTCTGTCTGACTGACTGACTGTCTGTCTGTCTGACTGACTGACTGACTGTCTCTCTGTCTGTCTGTCTTGACTGACTGTCTGTTTGTCTTGACTGTCTGTCTGTCTTGACTGACTGTCTGTCTGTCCTGACTAACTGTTTGTCTGTCTGCCTGTCTGTCTTGACTGATATTTTGATTTTGATGTAACTGACTGTATGTCTGTCTGTCTGTCTTGACTGACTGTATGTCTGTCTGTCAGTTTGTCTTGACTGACTTTCTGTCTGTCTTAACTGACTGTCGGTCTTGATTGACTGTCTGTTTGTCTTGACTGACTGTCTGTCTGTCTTGACTGACTGTCTGTCTGTCTTGACTGACTGACTGTCTGTCTGTCTGTATGTCTGTCTTGACTGTCTCTCTGTCTGTTTGTCTTGACTGACTGACTGGATGTCTGTTTGTCTGTTTAGCTGATTGTCTGTCTGTCTGTCTTGACTGACTGTCTTTTTGTCTGACTACCTTGACTGACTGATTATCTGTCTCTCTGTCTTCACTGACTGTCTGTCTGTCTTGACTGACTGATTGTCTGTCTAGCTTGACTGACTGTCTATCTGACTGTCTATATGTCTGTCTTGACTGTCTGTCTGTCTGTCTTGATTGTCTGTCTGACTTGACTGACTGTCTGTCTGTCTTGACTGACTGTCTGTCTGTCTTGACTGACTGTCTGTCTGTCTTGACTGACTGTCTGTCTGTCTTGACTGACTGTCTGTCTGTCTTGACTGATGTTGTCTGATTTAGACTGACTGTCTGTCGGTCTAGATTCTTTCACTGAATGTCTGTCTGTCTGCCTGTCTGTCTGAAATCCTGACTGACTGACTGACTGTATCTCTGTCTGTCTGTCTTGACTGACTGACTGACTGACTGTCTGTCTCTCTGTTCTAACTGGCAGTCTGTCTGTCTGTCCTAACTGACTGTCTGTCTGTCTGTCTTGACTGACTGTCTTTTTGTTTGTCTACCTTGACTGTCTGACTATCTGTCTCTGTCTAACTGTCTGTCTTTCTGTTCTGACTGTCTGACTGACTGTCTGTCTGTCTGTCTTTCTTAACTGATATTTTCATTTCGATGTAGCTTACTGCTGTCTGTCTTGACTGACTGTCTGTCTGTCTAGCTTGACTGACTGTCTATCTGACTGCTTGTCTTGACTGACTGTCTGTCTGCCTGTACATCTGTCTGTCTTGACTCACCGTCTGTCTGTCTGTCTTGACTGACTGTGTGTCTGTTGTCTTGACTGACTATCTGTTTGTCTGACTGTCTTGACTGACTGTCTGTTTGTCTGTCTATCTTGACTGACTGAATATCTGTCTCGACTGACTGTCTGTCTGTCTGTCCTGACTGACTAAGTGACTGTCTGTCTGTCCGTCTTAACTGATATTTTGATTCGGATCTAACTGACTGTCTGTCTGTCTGTCTGTCTGTTTGTCTTGACTGACTGTCTGTCTGTCTGTCTTGACTGACTGTCTGTCTTGACTGACTGTCTGTCTTGACTGACTGTCTCTCTTGACTGACTGTCTGTCGTTCTGACTGTCTGTCGTTCCGACTGTCATGACTGACTGTCTGTTTGTCGGTCTATCTTGACTGATATTTTGACTTTGATGTAGCTTACTGGTGTCTGTTTTGACTGACTGTCTTTCTGTCTGTCTGTCTTGACTGTCTGTTTGTCTGTCTTGACTGACTGTCTGTCTTTCTGCCTGTCTGTCTGAAATCCTGACTGACTGACAGACTGTCTATCTGTCAGACTGACTGACTGACTGTCTCTCTGTCTTGACTGACTGACTGAATGTCTGTCTGTCTGTCTGTCTTGACGGACTTTCTTTTTGTCTGTCTATTTTGACTGACTGACTATCTGTCTCTCTGTCTTGACAAACTGTCTGTCTGTCCTGACTGACTGACTGACTGTCTGTCTGTCTTTCATAACTGATATTTTGACTTTGATGTAGCTTACTGCTTTCTTTCTTGACCGACTGTCTTTATGTCTGTCTTTACTGACTGTCTGTGTGTTTGTCTTGACTGGCTGTCTTTTGACTGACTGACTGTCTCTCTGTCTGACTGACTGTCTCTCTGTCTGTCTGTCTTGACTGACTGTCTGTCTGTCCTGACTGACTCTCTGTGTGTCTTGACTGACTATTTGTCTGTCTTGACTAGCTGTCTGTCTGTCTTCCTGGCTGTCTTGACTGATATTTTGATTTTGATGTAACTGACTGTCTGTCTGTCTGTCTGTCTTGACTGTCTCTCTGTCTGTCTGTCTTGACTGACAGACTGAATGTCAGTCTGTCTGTCATAGCTGACTGTCTGTCTGTCTGTCTTGACTGACTCTGTAATCGAATTGTGGGTGATAGCAACTAAATTGACTTTGCAGTCAGTCGAACTTTATCCTTGTCAATCGTAGACATCGTGACGGATGAAAACTTGGAACAATATTTCATATATTCTAAAAAGCTATCCGTAACTTTTCAGGATTAAAATACCATAGATGACACTATTAATAATTACGAAACTACCTCATTGTTTTACATTTTCGTTTGTATCTGTTGCGTAAACAGTTAATCCTAGGTTACAGCAAGAGACCATAGACACAAACTTACTTACCGTCAGATTTTAAGAAATCGAATACATTGTGCACCCATTTGCAAAAATTTCTAGCCCCTTGTGAACCGATTCCTACTTACAAGTCCCTCTCCCGTGAATCAGAAAAGTTCTAGCCCCTCATGAACCGATTCTTACTTACAAGTCACTCTTCCCTGATAGACAACAAGTTCACCGAAAATAAACAATGGTTACACCAGCTAGCAAAAATTGCCAACCCGTCATCGCTGAAGATGATTGTAGCATAAGAGCTGATTAGTTCTTACAAGTCCGTTGCATATCTTACAGTTGGGAACCAAATTGTTCTTACCATCGAATACACCGGAAACAAATCACAGGTACACCAACTAGCAAAAGCTGCAAACCCCTCATTGCCGAAGATGATTATGAGCTAACAGTCGTCTGTTAAGTCCCCTACATGTCTCACAACTGGTATCGCCTATTTCTGGTTTCAGTGTGTACCCTACTACTGAAGTTGTCAACTCCTTGAAATTTTCAAACTGGTGTATCTCATGAAGGAGATACACCAGCTCATCAACCAAGCTCATCACCAAGCTCATCAACAGCTATCGATTGCCATCGAAAAAAAATTCTACCTGTCTTAGTTCAAAAGTTGACTTTTTTGCCATAGGCCAACTTTCTAACGTCAGCACTTAGAAAGGAGCAAAGGATAACCTCTAGTTTCTTTAGAAATGAGAGAACTTGTAAAGTTTAAGAGGCACATCTGATACCATATCTCTACAGCTAACCCAAGTGCAAAAAATCGAATGATAAACTCAGCTGAAATCGCGAACAGACATGGATAGAAACAATAGATGGCAGCAAAACAACTTTTTTCTTTATGCAGATTTTTCTATGGGCTATATAGCTCCACTTCACTTCGCACACCGTAAACTCTGGCTCGAGGACAAGAAAAAAACATCCTTTTTGGCCCCCGGCAAGAGTTCTACGGAGCTTTCCAAAATGTAATGTCATATTCATCAATTCGGCCTAAGGTCCACACTTTCCGTAAAAACCGAACAGGTTAGACCCTTACCAGTTACCCGGAATAAAATGAAATCAAAGGTCTAGGAAAAAATAAAATAAAAAAGAAATCGAGGACAAAACCGAAGTGTTGCTCTCGCAATACAATTCATGATGCAAGGAAAAATTGCCAATGATTCAAAAAGATTCGTGAATAATCATGATTCAACAACAAAAAATTCGTTTAAATGGAATATTTCTTTGTTCAGTGTCTAGAAATTAGAAAATTTCCATGCATTCAATCTGCCACTGTACACTAAAGGAAAGCTAAATTTGAAAAGATCTGCTCGGTCAGCTTCGTCCTTTGCGGCGTCTACCGAGATATGCTGTTATCCTTTCCACGGAAGCGGAAGTCGCTGGGATTAAGAAGTACTATTGCGTAAGCGCGCACACGATGGGGTATTTCAGTCTTGTCTCGCTAATAAGAAAAGGGGTCGGCATCTTCGTCGTAGATAGGCTCAGTCAAGTAAAGACATACTTTCTCGGAGCTATAAATCCTTAAAAATATTTGTGAACCGACCTTTAATGGCGGATGAGGTTTGATATCAAACCGCCCCCGTACGGAAAATCTCCATGTCGAATGCCATTTACACTTCAAATCTAGGACGAAACGGAATTTTTGGTAGTGAAATTCGGGCGAAAGCATAGCGAGAACGAAAATTTATGGCGAATTACACTTCGACCCACATTTTCGCTGCAAATTATGAAGACGAAGGAAAGGGAGATCTTGCGTTCGCTATCATGTTTAATAAAAGGCGAGCGCGGTTTGCCTTGGTTTTTTCTGTGATAAAGATGGCGAAAGACAGGGCGATTCTACCTCTGCCTCATATTTGGTGAAGGGCGAGGGTGCATTCAACTTAGGCTTTATTTTCGCTGTGATGATGTTAGCGAATTACCAGGAACATTTCATCTCCGCCTCGTTTTGGTGACCTTACAGTTTCACTGCGAAGTTGCCATCAGTTGATGGTGAAAGAATTATTCTATAATACTTCTACTTCAGTTTACACTGGCAAGGTAATTGACGAGATGCAAAGGCAGTTTCGTTTGGTGAGCAATAAGAAAATCAATTGGACGGTGCAAAACGAATAAGTCACTCCACAGTGCAAGCGCTTCGATGAAACGTTTTCACCCTAAGAGACGTTGAATTGTTAGGTGACATACAATGTTCGTAAGCTTTTGACGTGTCTATAGACCATGAGTTGTCAGCAGAATGACTTCAATAACCATTGTACCATGCATTTATACCTCTCTGTTTCCTCAGTGGAAAAAATTGCAGAACCACTAATCCGTGAACAATGATGTTGCAAATGTGACCGTACATACCCGTAGAGTATAAACTGATTTGATCCTTATGATTAGCATTGGCCTTAATCTGTTAAAATCTGGATCAAATATTATCATCTCATCAAAGATCAAATTATAAATCTTTAGAGTTAAGAAGGAGTCTGATTGTTTAGGTTATATTGTTTTTTTGTCTGTTTGTGTATATGGCCCGTGGGATTTTGAAATACAATAATCCATCTATCTATCCATCTATTAAATTTGTTTGATACCATCGAAATCTTTGGTTTCAATGCCAACCCTAATATAGAACGTCAATTGACAAATATGACAACTTAAACCGGATGTAGAATAGTAAACAAAGGCGACGCAATTTTTTTTTTTAGAATAGTATAAACCTAAGTGCCACAGACGAAATATTTGATATTTTTCCTTTTTTTTCTCGTTAAATTGGACCTTTTGTAATTCAGTTTTTGGGATGCCAAAACGTAAATGACGGGCTACCCACCACTTCGTAAAGTTGTCCGTCCGTTTGTCTGTCTGTTAGCATGATAACCCTCGAAGGGATTGAGATGTTTAGTTGAAACTTGGTTTGAGGATCCGTTGGGTCAAAGTACAGGTCAAGTTTATAGATGGACCCTATAGCTGTATATTTAGGGTTGGGGAGAGATTTCAGATTAAGGGACAGACAAATAGTTTTAAAGCGCCAATGAGACAGTCGATCTAGGGATAAGGAGACACGCTCAGTCCATATCTGAAACTTGTTTTCTCGCCGGACATTCAGTTCGTCTAGAATCCGGCCGAAACGGGAAAATGTCTTAAAAGTTAAAGTTTTATTTGTTGATAAAATGTTCGATAAAAGGGTAAGAAAAAATGTTGAATCCGTATATGAAAATCAATTTCTGCCCGGACAGATAGTTCTCCCGGAATCCGGCTGAAACCGCAAGAAGATGTGTTATAAGTAAAAAAAAAAAAAAAGAAGTTGATGAGAGGTTCGATGTAGTGGTAATGAGGGATCATGAATCCGTATATCAAAATTATTTTCTCGCCAGACGAATAGTTCGCCGGGAATCCCGCCAAACCCTGAAAATTATCTTAGGAGTTTATCTGAAGCTGATTATACGTTAGATGTAAGGGTAAGAAGATATGCTGTATTCGTTTTGAGCTCTATTTAAAAAAACCGGAATACTTGGAAGAGTGAAAGTCTTATCTTGGAGGTTAAACGTTGGTCGATCCGAACGTCGATAAGTGGCTAATAATAATGTTTGACCCATATATGAGCTTTATTTTCTCAACGGACAAATAGTTTGATCGTAGTTCGGCGATAACTGGCAATTTCGACACAAATCTTCTGAAGTAAAATTCTTATGTCGACAAAATTGGGTAAGTGTACCGGAAAAAGGCAGGGTGAATCAGGAATTACTGTTTATTCTCGCCTCACATGGATAGTCATGTCGGAATATAGTCAAAACACGATCTCTTTAAATGAGCCGGATTGAGACATGCTTTTATCTGGAAAGCATAACTTAGAGGTTATTGCTCAGTGGTCTGCCAGAAAGATATAAAATGTGCACAGGTTCGACAAATATTCAGAGTTTCTCTGAAGTTGATTATACGTTCGATGTAGGGGTAAGAAGATATGCTGAATTCGTTTTGAGCACTATTTAAAAAAACGGAATACTTGGAAGAGTGAAAGTCTTATCTTGGAGGTGAAACGTTGGTCGATCGGAGCGTCGATAAGTGGCTAATAATAATGTTTGACCCAGATATGAGCTTTATTTTCTCAACGGACAAATAGTTTGATCGAAGTTCGGCCAAAACTGGCAATTTCGATATAAATCTTCTGAAGTAAAATTCTTACGTCGACAAAATTGGGTAGGTGTACCCGAAAAAGGCAGGGTGAATCAGGAATTACTTTTATTCTCGCCTCACATGGATAGTCATGTCGGAATACAGAAACGATCTCTTAAAATGAGAAAACACGATCTCTTTAAATGAGCCTGATTGAGACATGCTTTTATCTGGAAAGCATAACTTAGTGGTTGTTGCTCAGTGGTCTGCTAGAAAGATATAAAATGTGCACAGGTTTGGCAAATATTTGGAAAATAAGTCTGAAACACGCCAGTGATACTGCCAAAGAATGAGAAACGAGCCTTCAATACCTATTCTCTGCAACGTTTGTTGTGGTATTTTTTCTAGCTGTGCGAAGAATTACTGTCCGTTCATACAGAGGAATCGCGGGCTAAACTTTATTTCGTTGTAGTTCTGTAGCAGCTACAACATCGCAGCAAGGTTCACACACGACGATTGAGTTCAGCTACAAAGCTGGCACTTTCCTTCCTTCCATCCGCACCTATGAAGCAACTTCCTCATAGGCTTTGAGGACCAAATGGCTCTGCTTGTTTCTTACTGTTATTTTGATGTATAACCAGCGGACATTATATCCAACAATTATATCGATTTTCCTAGAATTGTGTGGCGTGAATGTGTAGCTGAAGTGGAAATTATCTTACTACACCGATTCTCGGAAAAATCGCAGGGACTTTGTAGCTTCCCGATAACAAATTCGTAGCCTGCGTAGTTGTTTGATAGTTGTACGAAAAAGTTGCATCTACTGATATGTGATAATAAAGAGTGCTATCATTGAATGTGCCTCAGACTGGGCCAATCTTAAGTAGTAGTATCCAGTAGCATTCTGTCTTGCTCTAGGAACATCCGGTCTTGCAAATAGTAGCATGTAGTAGAATGCAGTAACACGGTAGCCTTGAAGTAGAAGCATGTAGTAGCATCTGTTAGTATTCCATGCTACTTTTTCGTACAACTTCATACTACTATTCTGAGATATATTTTTGATCGGGTTTTGTAGCACGAAATTTCTGGACGACGAAAAATCGGGCTATTCTGCGAATATTCGCGTCACTGCGAACGCACGGTTAGTCATCAAGAGGATTGTCCTATTAATTGAAACTTTGATACTTCTCGATGATTTCAGGCATTCAAGATAAATCCAATATTGCTTCATTTCCATATTGAAAAGCAAGCTTGATCACTGGACAGTCTATGATACACAGCGTATATCTACCATCAGACTGACGAAAACGACACATTTATAATGGACAAAACAATAATATAAAAAGAAGTAAAGAGTATTTTGGGACTGGTTTAAGGAGTTTCTTTCAGCTACCAGTCATTTAGCACATAATGAAATACGATCATTCATTTCTTATGACACATTTTTGGCTTTCTTCATCGTGACATGACTTATAGTGAAAAGGTTAATCACAGTAATATTGCGTCCTGACAAGCTCCTTGTCGCCATTTAACTGAACCATAACAGCCAGGGTTGCCACATCAAAAATATTTAGAGAGTGACTTTTGTCCCAAACAGTGAGTGAATTGGGAGTGGAATTTATGTTGATGAAATGTTCGCTTTTGGTCGGAGTCGCCTCTGTTAAAATTATACATATTAATTTTACTTTCATGAAAAAACTTGAAATAGTGAGTTATGGTCGGAATCCCTGCTGCAAAAATGAAACATTTGGTCATTCTCTGAAATAGATTGATTCTTATGTCCTACGTAGGACAAGAGTGACAAAAACAAAATAGTGTGACAATTCAAAGTATCGTCCGACATGTGGCAACCCTGGATACAGCCAGCAGTCGACATACACATCCGTGAAGAAAGACATGGCTTCCGCCTCAACTGTTCACGTGTGTACCTCATATGGTCCATTTACACACTGCGTAAAATCCTAGCGTATTTTGAAATCCAAGCGTATCTTAGAAACGTTTTGAGCTTGAAAACGTTTCCAGCAATAGGGACGTATTTGAGAAATCGGTCCGTTTTGTATCTAAATACGTCCGTATTGCGAAAATACGTTCGGATTTCAAAATACGCTAGGATTTTACGCAGTGTGTAAACCCACCAATAGTCGAGTTAAAAACGCTGCTAGAAGAGTGCAATTAACGGATAATAGAGCTGGAAACCTATTATAGTCTTCTGCATTCCAAGATAATAGCCGTCACTGAAGTACACCGTCAAAATAAGAGTCACCTAAAGATTAAAGGTTATCGTGAATTCATTAAATTAAGAAAAGAATATCACCCACTGGCACAAAAAGTCGGTGGAGTGATGCTGATGGTTGACGATAATGCGTCGCCGCGTGAGATCGACGAGAATGATGAGATCTTATGAGGTCTAATGAAGCCCAAAAGACTCCAGCAAAGTGTCACAAATATTGCAGTTTTTTTTTACCAGGACAAACATCGTTGATGAAAAGACAATTTATTGAACAAGACAGAAGGTTTCAATGGGATCCCAAAAATTCAATATCTGATCCAGACAACTGGGTCTTGTCTTAGCCAGATCCAGTCATCGCCAGACTCCTTGAACATTTTTAACAATTAAAATTTAGAAACAGATTAAGGCCAAATAGCTAGTCATCTGAGAAAACCAAGTTCAGATATGGATTCAGTATGTATGTTTACCCCTATAAGTCATATCTGTTTTGACGAAACCTTCTTGTCACTTCTGCCAATCTCCTGGTTTCGGCGGAACTCCGGAACTACTTGTACGACGAAAAGAGAAAGCTAAAAATTTAACTCAGGGTATCTTCTTTCCTCAATAATGAACGTCTAATCAACTTCAAATAAAAATCTAACTTATATCAAATTTTCCGGCTCCAGCCGGATTCCGGTCGAACTAAATTTCCAGGTATCATATGATTGTCAAACACGGATTCAGCCATCTCTTCTTACCCTTAAATCGGTTATCTAATCAACTGTAAATAAAACTTAAGCTTCTAATAATTTTCCGGTTTTGGCCGGATTCGGAGGGAACTACATGTCCTGGTAGAAATTTTTTTCACGTAAGTGTTCAGCATATCTTCTTGGCCTAAATCGAACATCTAATCAACTCCAAATAAAACTTTTAATTTTAACAAACTTTCCGGTTTGGGCCAGATTCCGGATGAACTACTTGTCCCTCGAGAAAATGGTTTTCACCATCGTCCTCAGTATGTCTTCCTACCCCTAAATCGAACATTTAATCAAATTCAAAGAAAACTTTTACTTTTAACAAACTTTCCGGTTTTGGCCAGATTCCGGGCGAACTACTTGTTCGATGACAAAATGATTTTCACCATCGTGTTCAGCATGTCTTCTTACCCCATAATCGACTATCAAATTAGCTATTTCAAAATATTTAGTTTGCCCCTTAATTTGAACTCCCTCCCCCACCCCTAAATGTAGGGCTACAAAGCCCATCTACGAACTTGACTGGTCCTACAACCCAAAATATCCTCACACCAAGTTTCATCAAAATATATCATTCCCTTCGAGAGTTATCGTGCTTACAGACGGACAGACGGACGGACAACTTTTGATAACAAACTAAAACAGTTTATACATTTTCCAACGACGAAAGGAGTTACCTCTCTGGATGTTATTTGAACTAACATGTGTGAGTATTATAATGAGCCTCGTAACCTACCCCCGCTTGATGGAAGCTATTACCACATGACTGAGTGGACCCCATTAAACTCTTTTAAAGAAAGTATTCGGTTGAAACTTTTATGTGTCGACCAATCACTGAAAACAGTTTGTTAAAGTTCGGCAAGTGGATCGAAGGGGAGCAGTGGGCAGAACCTCTTGCTGTTTCTAGTACAACGGGGAAAACAGAAACAATTCAAGAAAAGCTTAGGACGGAGAACGAAACCGCGTTTCCTAAAAAAAAAACCAGTCAAACGTTGCAGTACCGACAGGCCAAATATATAAAAAATATAAAAGAGCTTATACACCGCAAAATGAGCCTTTTTCGTCAGGGAAAAAGAGAAGAGGCAAATAAGCTACGCAATAAGATTCGAAAGATGACAAGAGAAGTAGCTGCTGCCCATTATTCAAAAGCAGTAACTAATCTTTTTGCGACGAAACCAAGTCGTTGGAATAAAGAAGTGAAACAAATTCCGATAAAAGTGATTTCCAAATTGGTAATCACCTATACATCCACCTTGCAAAAATTGTACAATCCCTACCAAAATTCAATACTGACGATCCGGTTCCTGATAATGACAATAATAAGGAATTACTGAAAATTACAGAAAGTGAAGTACTAGTCAAATTAATTCGTAGTAGTGTGACACCAGTAAACATCCCTGTTGACTTAATCAAAGCCTTCCCAGATAAGGTTGTTAAACCCCTTACAAATATTTGCAATACTATTTCTTCAACTTCAGAGGACCCAGCTATTAGGAAAGTTGGCTTTGTAACACCAATACCATAAAAAGAAGCAAAAATTGATTTTGACGGAATGCGTCCCAGTTCCCTAACCCCAATCTTGACTAAAGTGTATGAAAGTTGTGTTGCTGAATGGTTAAAAAAAAGAAGAAATATTTCTGCTTCTGGATCTAGGTCTGGAAATTGACTAAAACATCAACCAGCCATTTTATGGTAAATCTCTTAGATTTTATTTTTAAAAACATTGATGCAACTTCCAAATAGATCAGTTTATTGCGATTGATTTTAAAAAAGGTTTTGAACTTATAAACCATAATATTCTAATTGACAGACTTTTGAATGAATCTGATGTTATATATATATTTAAATATTGTAAAAATTATAGTAGGATTTGTGAGTGATAGATCCCAAATTGTAAAATATAATAATAATTTGTCGGAACCCCAACAATTTTCTGCGGTGTGGGACAGGGAACAATTTTAGGTCCACTACTTTTTGGGATCCACGTAAGTGGAGGGATACCTATGACATCGCAAAAGTTGTCCGTCTGTCCGTCCGTCCGTCTGTAAGCACGATAACTCTCGAGGGGAATGAGATATTTTGATAAGACTTGGGGTGAGGATTCTTTGGGTCGTTGGACCAGTCAAGTTCGTAGATGGATCTTGTAGCTCTACATTTAGGGGTGGGGGAGGTGGTTCAAATTAAGGGGCAAACTAAATATTTTGAAATTATTTGTTGGAAGCTAAAGTTTTATTTCTAGTGAATTAGATAAGCGTTTTAGGGGTAAGAAGAGATGCTGAGTCCCTGTATGACGATCATAATTTACCCAGACATATAGTTCGACCAGAATCCGGCTGGAATCGGAAAATTTGTTATAAGCTAAATTTGTATTTGAAGTTGATTAGATGTTCATTACTGGGGAAAGAAGATACCCTGATTTCATCTTTGAGCTTTCTTTTTTCGCCGGGCAAGTAGTTCTGGAGTTCCGCAGGAACCAGGAAATTGGCAGAAGTGGCAGGAAGTTTTCATAAAAAATGATATGACTTATAGGGGTAAACACACATGCTGAATCCATATCTGAACTTGGTTTTCTTAGGTGATTAGTTATTTGGCCTTAATCTGTTTCTGAATTTTAATTGTAAAAATGTTCAAGGAGTCTGGCAATGACTGGACCTAGCTAAGACAAGACCCAGTTGTCTGGATCAGATATTGAATTTTTGGGATCCCATCGAAACCTTTGGTCTTGTTCTTGGAATGATTACCAATGCAGCTTCTGACAGACCGGAACGAGATAGAAGAAAATATGTTGACGATCTTTCTCTTATTGAAATACGTGGAAAAGGACAAAGTAGTCAAGCGGCCAATATAATTTCGCAGATACAGGCCGAAGCTTTAAATTCAGACATGGCTGTGACTGAAAAGAAGTCTACAATTCTTACAATTTCCTTCCTGGAAGAAGGGCCAAATTTTGAACCTCGTATTCCAGATACTATGCGTGTAAACGAAATAAGACTCCTCGGTCTAATTATATCAAACGATTTAAAATGGGAACGTCAAACGAATGAAATGGTAAAGCGTGGACACACCGCCCTTCATATGCTGAATTTACTTGCTAAAAATAGGTTCCCTGAACAAGATTTTCTCCGTTTTTATGTTTCTTTTATACGTTCGGGGTTAGAATACCTGGGGGAAACTGGAAGCTCGGCACTTTCGCCTTAATGAAGACCAGGCTTATCGGATCGAACAAATACAGAAACGTGCCCTACTAATTATGTCAGGATCCCCCGAAATTTCTTACAATGAGCTCCTTCAGGAATTTAAACTCCACTCGCTTGAGTCCCGTAGGTTGAAACTATTCATGGCTTCCGGTAAAGAATCGTTCACGCTTATGTTGTGACATGAATACAAATATTTCGCCTTGTAAGCGTTATCCTCTGCAGCCGTTCAACTTCAAAATCAAGTTGTAAGCCGCTCGTCAACGTTTGGAACACCTATGCGCAGATTTTCAAAACAGGGCTTTAAGCCTGACAATGAATACCAAGAGTTTGCTCAAGAAAACATAACCTCTGATGACTTTCATGCGGAATTTAGATGAGCCTCTACCGGTTTTATAACAATCCAGTATAATATCTGTTGCTACGTGTCTGTTGGATTTGAACTAGTGCATACTTCTCAATATAGTTTTGAGCCTACCAGGATTGCTCTTATTATTCCAGATAAGGTAAAAGCTTGCAAACACAATTAGTAATATATAATACGACTGACTCTCATTCAAGGAGCTCCTTCAGCTCCATTTATATTACAAATATCTCTCCTTAAACGTTTCTCTCTTTCTTCTTCAGTAGTCACGTGATGAATGCATTTCTGTGAGTAAAGTAACAGAACCCGTTCCTATTATTTTTTACCACAGCAAGCCTCGGTGGGATGAAAGTTTACCACACATATTCGCGGATAGCACGTATTATTCAGAAAATTTGCGCCGTAAACGTAAACGTATTATTCAAGCGTACGTCTAAGGCACAGAATTCCTGAATTATACTTGCTATCCGCGAATATCTATGGTAAGACTTTCAACCAGCCAGGCTTGCTGTAGTAAAAATTAATAGGAACGGGTTCTATTTTGTGTGTTAAAAGTGATACGTGACCAATCACAGCTTCGTTCTAGTCACGTGACTGTCAAGGAAGAAAGAGAGAAACGGACAAGGAGAGATGTCTGTAACATAATTGAAACTGAATGAGCTTTTACCTTATGTGAAATAATTACAGCAATCCTGGTAGGCTCAAAACTGAATCGAGAAGTCTAGATTGGTCCAACAGACTCATCAACAGATATTATACTGACTTTGCACAAAACCGGTCGAGGCTGATTAAAAATTCTACATTCCAGGATGTTCTGTGTCCCTAAAGTCATCAAAGTGTTAGGTTACCGAATATTTGTTATCTAGTCAAACATAACTATATACAATTGCGCTTTTAACATTTTCAGGCTCCAGACTCCGTGTGGTTAATCTGCGCATACGTTGGCGTACAACTTGATTTTCAAGTTGAACGGAAGAGGAGGATAAGGCTACAAGAACGAAGTATTTTTATTCATGTAACAACAGTAGCATGAACGGTCCTTAAGAAAATGCTTGAGCACCCTATCCATAAGTATATACTTCTGCCAACGTTCAATACATGCTCGCGACCGACCTGCAAGAGTGGCCTCAGTGGTGATACCAAAACTACAACACGTAAAATGTGACCATGTACGGTATGAAAAGACGTTTGTACCGTATTTTGTTAAAAAAATTAACCTTATTTACTGTTTACTTTTATATATGACGTCGACATATTTCTATATGAGTGTCTACATGTATATATGGCGATTTCGACAAATTTGGATTTCACCACGATAGTTCGAAAAGAATAAAAGCAATATCTATCTCTATCTCTCAGGAAGAGTGCAACAAATCCTTCGTCTTTCGTAAGTCTGATAGCAGCTATGTTCAATTTCCGCTTCTATTCGTCCTGATCATCGACTATATTCTAAGAAGGCGTGAGAATACGGCATTGATATCAGACAGAAGAGTGGGAGACTTCCCCGATAACATCAGCCTAATGGAGACCTGCAAACCGAAGCTCCAGGACTTTCTCACAAGATGACAGTACAAACAGCTGAGCTGTTCAGACTAAAAATAAACATTCCCAAAACTAAGAGTATGTTGAGCAGCGGATCCCTGCTGATATCCCGATAAAAAATATGTAGCCTGCGTAGTTGTATGATAGTTGTACAAACAAGTTGCATATAGTGACATGTAATAGTAAAGAGTACCATCATTCAATGTGCCTCAGACTGGGCCAATCTTAAATAGCAGTATCCAGTAGCATTCTGTCCTGCTCTAGGAGCATCCAGTCTTGCTAATAGTAGCATGCAGTAGAATGCAGTAACACGGTTGCCTTGAAGTAGTAGCATACAGTGGCATCAGTCAGTACTCCATGCTACTTTTTCGTACAACTTCATACTACTCTTCTGGGATTTCCATCGGGATACGATGTAGGGACCACCAAGTCGAACAGGCTACGGAATTGCGATATCTCGGAAATACAGTTTAAAATACTAGAGCCTGTGCAAGAGAGATCCAGTTAAGACTTGGCCAGTCCAGTGGTGCCTTAGAAGCAAGAAGTACTACCTTAGACTCAAGCTGAGACTTTCCAACAGAAGCATTATCTCCTTACTTTTGTGCGGACCCGAGACATGGCACATCATCCAACAGCAGAAGAAATGTCTTCTGGCCTTCGGAAATATCTCCCTCAGGCGCAGAGCAAAATAACTCTAGAGGGTTATGCGAGGACCTATGCTTCCCATGCATAAGAAATGGGCCTCCGTCGCAGCGCCACCCAGCTCGCTTCGCGACTATCGCGAGAGAAGCTTCAGCAAACTACTCGTGTGTGCAGTGGCGGATGAATTCTAGCACGGCTAAGATGCGGTGCAAACATCGAGGATCAGATCTGAGCCAGCGCTCATTAATGACTGGTTGAGTTTCAGTAGGGATGTCCCTGTCTTCTAGCGAAGCTAGTATCGCTGCGACTTGACTATGTGTCACTTTTTCAAAGTTCGCGCACTACTCTCTAGAGTTATTTTGCTCTGCTCAGGCGGATCTAAAGCATCGACTGGACGGAAAAGTTCACAAACTTGTTGCTTCGAGAAATGACAGTACAACTCCTTATTGTTGAAGTCATCAAGGTCCACTGCTGCAGGTAGCCTATCTGGGTCATTCAGTCAGGAATGGAAGTACCATATTCCCCAACGCTATCCTTCAGTGGCAACCGGAGGGTTCCATGCGAAGAGGAGGACCAAAGAACCTTACCCTAGGTTCATACAGACGTTCAAACTGAGGCGATATCGACCATCGCAGAGATTTTCGTTGCCAAAATCGGCGATTTCTGTTGATTCGTTAGTCGATTTTCAATGTTGAGAAAATACAACGTTAATCGGGCGACAGTACGATTTTATGCACGCAACAGCAGCATGGACGACCCTTTTGATGATTCACTTTTTAGAAAAAGTAATTCTTTTTTATTTTTTTTTTATTATTTTAAGGGTTATTTTTAACTGTGTTTCATGCTAAGTTCTTTTGCCGACGAAAATTCAGTGTGAACATCCAAGCAATAAAAATCTTCTGTCGCTGCGACTGAAAAATCTAGTTCCTCGCCACGATTTGCTGTGTCAACCAAGGGATTACTCTTCACCGTGTACCAGTTGGATCCAGCTCGAATTGGAGATGTAGAGGCAGTGGCGACTCTTCCTGGATGCCTTAGATGCCTTTAGAGATGCAGAAGGAACTAAGGGTAAGGTAAGGCTGCGTACTGTACTTGAAATAACAGTAGAAAAACCAACACTTGTTTTTCTTCTGTCGTAATTTTTTGTGCAAACAGATTTAAAGGGGCAAAGGACTTTTGAAAGCCATCTCCGCTTCATCATTATCACCAGTCAATCTGATAATGGTCCTTTGAAATAGTAGCTCTGAGTTCCACGATGTTCCAGTTTCTTGTAAATGTTCTAATTTTCATTTTCAATGCTGATGAGACTCGTAAGAATTCCGTTTATAAGAAATAACATAGGGGATCGCAAGAAAAGCTTTCAGTGTTATTTCAGAGTTCCAGTCCTTGGGTCGGGAAATTGTACACAAGTTATTTCCTGTAAGTAGTCTACTAATCTTGGTCCGTCATCGAATGAGCTTGTGAGTAGAGAAGTGTGCGGTCAGAGCTACAACTTTTGGTTCTGGAAATGTTGGAAGTGGTTGTCTTTCGTGGAAGAACAGGAAAGCAAACTGCAATCGAGACAATAGTCCCCACCAAAATAGGAACTTTTTGTTTTCTTTGTTCAGTTTGGTTGCCACTGTAATACGGTTTCAAAAAACGAAAAGTTAATTTCAGCAAAAATTGTGCACTGTAAGAAGTTTCAAAACAGATAAAACAAGGATGCGCAGTTTCAAATGACAATGTATAACACTTGTGATGTTATCTGTTGTATTTGGCAACGATATGCACGAAATATTATGCATAACAGGCATTGCCAGGAAGAGACGAAAAACCACCATCTGCTGAACTTTCTGACACCATGAAGACACACATAAAAGTCAGCAGATACTGTTGTCTCTTCTTGGCTCCCAGTTCATGCATACAGTGTCCGAAAAGAACCGATAACACCCCAAGCGTTATTTCTTTAGCATTGTCTGTTGAAACCGTGCATCCTTGTTTTTTTCTGTAATGAAGCTTCTGACAGTTTACTCTCTACAGCTTGTTGTGTAGAAAAGCAAAACGATAGCAAGTCAAATAACCTAAACGGCTTGTATTCATGTATATTTGAATACTATGTGACAGTTGGTGCAAAAAATACCAATGAATTCTAACACCGTACGCTGCTTTTCAGGTGTTTCTGTCCCGTCCAGTGGGCTGACTGGAAAGCTAGGCACCGGTAATTTGAAGTGCTGTCTCATCTGAGAATTTTATCCTTTCTCTATAGAATGTGCACATTAGTTTTATTTTCATAATTTCACAGTCAAACTTATGGAGATGATCTAGCAGCCCATATATTTCTTAGCTGTCCTTACTCAAGCTAGGTGTTTATTTCTGATGGTAAGAGGTAACATTCCAGCATTTTCAACCACCTGTCAGCTCCCCCCAATAAAAAATTTATCTCAAAACAGTAGTATGAAGCGGTACGAAAAAGTAGCATGCAATAGGAACTGATGCTACTATACTGTAAGAAATGACCCCTATATCGGGCTTTTCATAACTGTCTCTCACCGAAATCGGAGATATTTCTTCCGACTTCGGAGATTCTGAAGGAAAGATTACTTTAATCTTATTTCGAAGATGCGATGAACACTCTTTATTCCGCGTAATTGTCCTGTTCCGGATATACTTATTCCTCCCTTGCCATGTGTCCGAAACAGTTGAGCCTCTCTCCCAAATCAGAAGAAAGGAAAACTTGGATTAATCTTCTGAGAGGGCAATCCTAATCAGGAGTAAAGCTGCCGTCTACTTTTCAAAATAATGTCGTGCATGCAAAAGATTGGAGATCGCAAACATGGCTAGTAAAATATGACAAGAGCTATAGGGTAGTTATAGTAGAGTTATGCTGATCTGAGGGTTTTTTGGCTTTGGTCATTGCCATTTCTATGCACTCGGTGTGATTAAGATTAAAATCAAAATACCGTTTTTTTGACGGCCAGAATCAACAAATATCTACTAGATTCGGAGACTGAACATGTATAAAAGGCTACCGTCTGAACCAATCGGATCCGCCTCAATCGTAGTATAAGAAAGCCGATTCTACTCCACCTGACCTCCTAAAAAATAAACCCCTAATTACATGAAATTGTCAGTTTTAACATACTTTTATATCAAATTCACTCCCTTTCAAAGAAATATTTTCTTTCCTGGATTCAAAATAGAGGTATCAAGAAATGAAAATATTACCCTTTAAACTCAATAAACTACTGATATTTACTATAAGAAAATAACGGTATCCTATTAACTACTACAGTATATACTATACAAAATTACTGAGTAAAGTTCTAAGATTCATTATTCTTGTTCACCCGTACAATCGGTTGCAAAACTAAATTTTTTCTTTAAAGTATCTCGTTATAGGACTAGCATTATCTATTATAATCAAATCACACAATTTGTCATTATGATTAATTAGAACAACCAACTTATCACCGTATTTGGTTTTAGCAACTTTCAGTTTGACTATGTTATATTTCTTTTTTAATAGTAGTCAGAAAGGATTACAGTGTTAGTGCCGTTGATGGTCAGTCAACGGCAGGAAAAGTCGTTTTCGAAGTTATCTGTCTAAAGTCGTTTTCGCAGCAACCGTGGTATCGAAATACCAGATATCAGTTCAGAAGTGATTACTATGCTGACCGTTGATGGTTACTCAAGTTCTAAAGTTTTTTAACAGTTCTAATTGTTTTTGTTTGTTTGTAGAGATGTCTTCGAAAAGTGGTGCGGTTTGGGAAATTGTGGAAATAGTGTGGTTCTTTGGCTCTTGGAACACACATGGACTACGAACAATGGGTATGAAATCCCCCTTATCACTTTGGGAACTTTCAAGTGCGAGACGCCCACCGCGGAAGCTGGTTGTAAACGACTTTCTCTTCAGTCGGCTATTCGATTCACAAAATACATTGGTGGACCGTATGAGAAACAAAGAATATTCTTTGTCATATATTTACAAGTATGTCCGATTGCTTCGCCTATCTCTTTGACCGCTGTTTAGGAACTGTTAGCAGGTTACTGCCAAGTTGTAACTATACCTACGTTGCCTGGTCAACGCGAAGTGTTGCGATAGCCTGTGTCCGGCTTCGCCGACTAAAGTGTTGCGAGAGCAACACTTTGGTTTTGTTTCTTCGCTGTCGGTTAAATACTGAAATTGTCAACTTATCAAAGCTTTTAAAACGGCGTGTTCTACAAAGAATCATCACATGGTCAAAAGCTATTGTTCAGCGTTGTAAAAAAAACAACAAAATAATATCAGAAGAAGGGACTAAATTGACTTTGCAGTCAGTTGAACTTTATCCTTTTCAATCGTAGGCATCGTGACGGATGAAAACTTGGAACAATATCTTATATAATCTTTTTGGTAGTATAAAGCTATCCGTAACTTTAAAATACCATAGATGACACTATTAATTATTACGAAACGACCTCATTGTTTTAAATTATCGTTTGTAACCGTTGCATAAACAGTTAAACCTAGGTTACAGCGATAGACCATCGATACAACTTTTTTACCTTCAGATTTATAGAAATCGAATACAATTTGCACCAATTTGACAGACATCAATTTGACAGACTCCCCTGACAGACATCAACTTCACCGGATAAGAATAATGGGTACATCAGCTATTAAAAGTTACAAACCTCTCATCCCTGAAGATGATTGCAGCATAACAGCCGATTATTACTTACAAGTCCCTTGCATATCTTACCACTGGGATAAAAATTGTTCTTACCATCGAATACTCCGGAAAAAACAAAAACAGGTACACCAACTAGCAAAAGCTGCATACCCCTCATTGCCAAAGATGATTATGACCTAACAGTCGACTGTTGCTTACAAGTCTCCTGCATGTCTCACAACTGGTATCGCCTATTTTTGGTTTCAGTGTGTACCTTACTACTGAAGTCGTCAACCCCTTGACATTTTCAAACTGGTGTATCTCATGACGGAATTTCTTGTACAAAAAAATGAATGACATATACTTTGATCATGTAATGTTTGGTGTCATATTTTGATATTTAATTATTAGTTACATTAACACGAAGCATGTTCGATTCTCTTATCTATTTTCACGCGAAGTATTGTATGTTGCTAGTCGCAAGCGAAATTTCCACCCCAACATGTTTGTCCTAGATAAGAGCAATTTCCACGAAAGCTAGTTATTCAGGGGGGCTGTGGCCATTTGTTTGTAACCTTGGATTGTCTGGGACAGGGGGATAGTTATAGGAGAACCTAGGAGTTTTGTGGGCAGTCAGGATGAGATCTCGGAAGTGTGCAGACCTGGTTGGAAACATTCTTGCATTCTGTAAGTAACATGGGACCTCGCTCACTCAGTTATATCTCTAAAATCTTTTAGTCTCGAGAGGCGTCAGTTATTCTTGTTTGTTGAACTTAAGTTTATCGGGTCACGGTAGGAGCATCAAGACCAAGCTGTTAGGTGTACTGTTGAAGGCGCTGGTCGCATACAGGTCGATTACCAAGAACATGAGAGATATCGCGAGCTCGTGAAAAGCGCTGGGAAACCAGAGATATCGCTGAGTTACTCGTGATTGCGCTAGTGAATTCTTGGGTTCCTTGGACTAGAGGACAGTACACATTGCGTTGCGGAAATCTCATTATAATCTAGGCTATTAGTTGTGAAACTCTCTCTATTGTTGTACCATGCAATCCGAATAATTCTGTTATCTTATCTGTAAAATCATGTAAGCGTAATTTGTAATATTTAACTCTGGTCTCTAATCATATTGTACAATCGTAGTGTCAATTAAACTGATATCATTTCCCGTATGCCATTTGCATATCCATAGTTCGCACGACCGTAGGGCTCGGCCCTCGAAGATCTTGTCCGCGGATGATCGTTGACTTGTCAGAGTCGGGTTATTTGTTTTGGTTCTTATAAGGGTGAACGCCGGAAGTAATTACTCCGTCTTTTACGGAACTGTCACGCTACCTTGACAAATCATCGTCACCCACCTTAACCCTTATTAGTGGCGGCTAACCCTTATAATCAGCTCATCAACGGCTATCGATTACCGTCGAAAAAAAAATCTGTCTGTCTTAGTTCAAAAGTTAACTTTTTTGCCTAAGGCCAAATTTCTAACGTCACCACTTAGAAAGTAGCAAATGATAAGATTCTAGTTTCTTTAGCAATGAGAGAACTTTTGCATGTGCAAAAAAACAAATGATAAACTCAGCTGAAATGACGAACAGACATGGATAGAAACAATAGACGGCAGCACTTTCGGACCCGTGGGAAAAATACTTTTTTGTTTTTGTAGATTTTTCCATTTATCGCTCAAGGAAGATATGTTGGCTGTGGGTTCGGGTAACTGCTGCATTTAACACTTGTAGATTTTAGTCCATCTTTAATTTGAAACTGGAGCCTGCCTGCTTGCGTGCTAGAACGGAGCTTTCCACTGGAAAACAGAACATGGTTTTATGAAACGAGAGGTTCGCTACACAACTTCGGAATAGTCCTCTCTGAGATGGCAATATAACTCCACTTCACTTCACAAACCGTAGGCTTTGGCTCGAGGACAAGCAAAAACCATCCTTATTGGCTCCAGGCAAGAGTTCTACTTAGCTTTCCAGAATGTAATGTCATATTCATCAATCCAGCCTGAGGTACACACTTTTCATAAGAACCGCACAGGTTAGACCCATACCAGTTACCAGGAATAAAATGAAATCAGCGGCATAGAAAAAAAAAAAAAACAGAACAAAACCAAAGTGTTGCTCTCGCAACACAATTCGACGGCTCGCCGATATCTGAATAGTTGCGTTTTTGGAGGAAAGGTTATATAGACGATGCGAATGTCAATGTAAGTTGTTCAGCCTTTAGCCTACCACGCAGAATCAGTCAGGAATGGCAAGTAGTAGGCTAAGCCCTAACACAAAATACGGCTAGACTCGGGCACGCAGTTCACATCCGCAATCTTATCCGAGTTCCGACCCAAACCTATTGAACTAACTGATACCGGTGGTTGGTTGCCAGACCATTGCTAGACCCTAGACTAGCATAGCCAAAACACATCAGCCCATAATTGGGCATGTACAAGGGGTTTTATTCCAAATCCTAGGCCTATACATTATCGATAACATAAGAAGAAACTAGTGATACTTAATTACACGTATTCCAAAGGACTCGGTGCCCACGAATAGTAATCCAACTGAAAACGACTGGCTTTGACTGGCCTCGACTGAATTCGACTGACCTTACTTGAATGAAATGCCGGAGCTTATATAACCTCGGTGCAGGGCTCGAGGCGAAATGAAACCAATGCTGTTCTCCCGAGGATAATTCCAAATATTATAAATAATGATGATATTATTTAAGAAATAAATAAATGAATACTAAAGGTGTATTCTAAGAATGAAGGGGAAAACTAAAGAAAAGGAAAAAAACACGGGTTACAGACTATGTCTCTGTAACATACCTCCCACCTTTGAGGTAGGTAACTCAGGTAACAAACCAAACAACCTAAAAAATTATAAAGAATTTCCATCTCCAACAATTTTAACATTCAGATGATCCTAACATTTTCTAACTACAATAACCAAAATTGGGGGGTATATTCATTGAGGGTGCCTCGAGGTCGGGACATCCTATGTTCCAACCCCCACATGGGTTAGAAGAGGGCGTTACCCCACTCAATAACTTGGAGACGTGTTCACCACGCAATCACTTAAAAGAAATATTCGTGGTCCCGGCCCCCATCAAGGGTTACAGGAGTGATTAAAAATGAAAAAAAAAAATCAGTTGCACTGAGGCTTACAATGATTAATGAATTTCATTACACCCAGCCATCACAGGAACATGTTTCCCGACACCCAAACCCTTTTTTTTTCTATCTATTTTTGTATGAACTAACAACCCAATATTTCTTAAGATCCATTTTGTATCCGTGTTAAAATCATTGGAGGTGAACCATATTTAAAGTAAATATGATTAAACTATATGAATGGGCAGATTGGTTTGGTGCATGAATTATACTCGTCAAAGAGGGTATGGCGGGGGCGGGGGAGATAAATAAGCAAGTGCTTATTTCCAGATTCTTTCCTCTAGAGAAAATCACCATCCACAAAAGAAAGAAAATACCTGGGGCGAAAAAAAAACTAAGAGGGGGGGGGGGCAACTGGCGGTATTGCTACTTTGAACTAAAGATCATCTCACCAAAAAAATACAAGATCGGGGGAAAACTTTAAACTGCATCCTTAATATCGTCGGCTTGAAAGTAGCTTCCGATGATGGACGAAACAACAAAATATATAGATAAAACACTTATACTTAACGGTTATCGCCGTAGCGAACTGGCGGTTTAAAGATCCGTTGTGACCGCCGTGGCAAAGAAGGAACGGAGATGGCGTCCGATTCGTCAGGCAGAGGGCTAGTAGGTTGGGGAATTGGGTGATCATCCGATGCCGTTGGTATGGTTGGCTGTTGGATGGGAATCGTGCCAGTGTACAGCTGGTCTTCGTAAGTTAGGTGATGAAACTTCATCCATAGGGGGGATTTCGCTGGTGACGTACCGCTCATCACTCATAAATGTAAGATGGTAAAACCCTTGGCGAGATCGTACAAACCGTATCTTCTTGAGACTTCGAGCTTCCGTAATGACGGGAGTTGGTGGAGTAGGGTTTGAGTACTCTTGACGTCTTAGAAATGAGGCACGTAAAGCAGGCCGTGGAGGTGAATTTGTAGCTGGCCGGTGAGAAGTTGGGAAGTTGCCTGTATGTGGTACCGTTAGATGGATCCAAATGATTGTCCGAGCGAAGAGTCATTACTGCTGTCGGCAGTCATTACTGTCGGCAGTCATTACTGCTGTCGGCACTGGGGCTAGAGGGTCGGCTGACGGAGCTGTCTAAGTCTGCGGCAAGGCGTCATGGGTGTCACATTTTAGTAAAGTGGCAACATGCTGTTAACATAACGGTATTCCCATTTCTCGACCTTGGTATTGGTCTGACGAAATCTACCGACAGTAATTCCATTGGGCGAAGGGAATCTGGCAATTTTCCCAGCGGCGCTATAGGACTTCTGTTAGGGGCCTTTCTGCGAAGGCAGTCCAAGAACCGTGACACGTAACTTTTCGTTGTGCTATACATACTTTTAAAATATACAGAGAAGCACATTTTCTGAAGCATCTTGTCTAGGCCTAAGTGTCCAGCTAAAGGAGCTGAATCGAAAAAGTCAAGAGCCTTCGGTACTAAACGTTCTGGCACTACAGGCACAACTGACACCTCGTCTCTGTAGCTAGCGGTTGAAGAAAACAGATAACACACGAGGCTATCTTCTATGCAGAATGACTCAATGCTTCGCTTGTATAATGTGTATGCGAGAGGCAGGGCTGAGTCCTTCAATAGGCGTGCATACAGGGCCTTGCAAAACGGAACTGTTTTTGGGGCGATTCTGAGTTCCTGGTGACTAACAAAATTCGGGTACCCGGTTTGACGAAGGGCATTCACAGCGATCGGGGATTCGTTTTCAGCGGTTACTAGCTTGGATAACGCGTCAACAAAGTTTTCTTTTCCGGGCTTATATTCAACACGGAAGTAGAACTCTTGGAGCTTAAGACATATTCGGGACATTCTACCATTAGGAGAATCAACCTATGGCAATACTTTCAGTGGCTGGTGATCCGTCCTTACCGAAAATGGCTTCGTTTGCAAGTAGTGCTTAAACTTCTTACAAAATTCCCATAGGGCAACCGCTTCACGCATCGTCGTCGAATATTCCTGTTCTGATGGACTGCTGGCATAAGAAATCGCGGGTTCACCACCGTCTTGCACCTGAGACAAACATGCACCGATTGCAAAGGTTGAAGCATCTGTGATAAGGATAAACTCACTACCATGAAAGTCCGGGTAAGCCAATATCGGTTCACGCATCAAGCAATCACGCAGCCTTTCGAAAGCCTGAACCTGTGAGTCTCCAAACGCGAAAACCTGGCCTTTTTTCGTCAACTCTGTCAAAGGCTTTGCTATTTTAGCGAACTCTGGCACGAACTTCCTAAAGTAACTTATTTAAGCTATACTTGACCGGAGTTCAGAGATATTTGTGGGGTACCTGAGCCGTTTAACCACTTGGAGTTTATCTGGGTCCGGTTCCATTCCACGCTCTGAAATCACTTGACCTAAGAAGGTTAAAGAAGTCACACAGAACTCGCAATTCGTCGGTTTCAGTTTCAATTGGTGAGCTTGGAAACGTTCAAACGCAAAAGTCGCAAATTACCGGCAGAACCGATTGAACCAACTCCTGTGTCATCTAACAAAACAAAAATATTAGCTCCTAAGACGTCCCTTAGAACCTGCTCTATCATTATCTCACAAGTTGCCGGTGCATTAGATAAGCCGAAACCCATCCTACAATAATCGAAGATACCGAAGCGGTTTTCTCTTGATGATCAGGCTCCACCTTGATTTGGAGGAAGCCTTGGAGCAGATCCATTTTGGAGAACATGTTAAAACCTTTCATCTTGTCCAATATGCCATCGATTCGGGGCAAGGCATAGCTGTCAAATTTGGTCACTTTATTCAGTTTCCTTGAATCGTTTACCATTCTATATGAGCCATCCTTTTTCTTGACGAGGCTTACTGGTGAAGCCCAATGGCTGGAACTTTCAACAATCACTCCCTGCCTCAACATTGAGGATATTCGAGTCTTCAACTCGACTAAAAGGTGAGGGGGGACTCTATATGGGTGCTGCCGTATAGGAGGGGCATTCCCGGTCTCAATACGGTGGGTCACATCACAATAATTTCCGAGATCGTCGTCTGATCGCGCAAATACATACTTAAATTCCAATAAAAGGTCCTCCAGTTCTGGGTTAAATTCGGGGCTAACATGATCCAACTTAAAGTACGACAAATACTCTGACCGGCTAATATAATTCCACCCAATCCGAACATTCGATACTAGGGGAATACTTGTGTCTACTAGTTCATCTACCATCTCATCCACAATGCCACTTAAGACATTCCTCTCATACGACATTAGCATAAGGTCTGACTCACTTACATTCACCTTTTTTTCAGACAAGTTCGGTAACCAAACTGTAAACATACAATTAACCACAGGCACTACTTGGGGCAAGACTACAATATTTCTACAATCCAGGGACAGGGTACCTTCTAAAAGAAGCGATTCAAGGCCTGGGTCACTGATCACCGTATATTGAACGGGCCGAATACGGCCTGCTTTGACGCTAGTCTTCGCATATAAAGGCTTGAAGGTCGAGGACACAAAACTAGAGGGAGTTTCTAGACCTAAGCCGCTCACACTCGGGTTCACATCAGAAGGACACCTATCTATAAAATTCACAATCGGAGACATTATCTCACTAAACAAACACTTATCCGGGTCCTTTAACCAGAAGTCATCGGTTGTTGGATCAAACATCAGGCCCGCTGACCTAATGAAGGGTCGTCCAAGCAAAACCGGGTAACAGAGACGTGGGACTATAAGAAACTTGTCTTCAAACTTCTGGCCAAGCAAGGTGAAGCATGTCACAATTTCCCCCCGAATCTCCAAAGGTCCCGATAATGTTGATGTCCCTTTTGAAAAGTTATCCCGAGAAATCACCTCTGATTTGTCGAGTTTTGCTACCGAACTTTCACTCACCAAGTTACACTCCGCACCTGTGTAATGTAAGGCGGACAAGTAAGTAAGTAAGTAAGTTATTTATTTATAACCCGCCGTTTTCAGAAAGCAGAGTAAATGAAGAAAATAAATAAAACACATAAACATACACAAAAAGACTCTTAATTTCAATCGTCGGCCAGGAAGCAGTGTAGAAGGTCGTGCGCTGGTTGGGTTCTGTTGTCGATGATTTTTTATAGCGAAGAGAACGTGAAGTGAAGAGAACCGCAATCCAAACTGATAAATGACAAGCTTGGCGTGTGCCGAAGTGAACATACGAGGCATGGTGTTAGTGTGCTGGAATTTAATTCTGACTTTGTTTCACTTGAGGGGCTGTCTGTTCTGCGGTCACCTGATCCGCCCCCGAGGGTTGGTGACCTTGTATGTTTAAATTTGGCCTGTGTGAAGGGATGCCTTGGGCTTTATCGGGACACCATCTCTCATAATGCCCGAGGTGCAGGCAATATGTACATACAAGAGGGTTATTCTCTCGGAGAAATTGATTCTCTGTATAGTTGGGCCTATAAAAGTTAGGCCTGTATCCCCTATTTTGTTGGCTGTTGTGATAGTGTGGTGGATTTTGTGTGCGGTCATAATGTGAAGGTCGGTTGTGCCGCGGTTGATAGTGGTTGCTGTATGCCGAATGATCGCGTACGTGATAAGTGCTGGGTGGAGCCTGTCCCCTGTATGAGGTAGATGAGGCATGTGTCTGGTCCTTGGTGGCTGGAGGGGTACTATTTGCTTGTAGTGAAAAAACCTTGAATTCATCACTCATCACTTTCTCGTGAAGGTCCCGCTTGGCTTTCTGTGTACGAGTGCCGCGTAAGATTTCTACACATTCAGAAAGCGAGCGAGGGGTTGTCTGGTGAAAGGCGTCATAGAATGCGACCGGTAAACCGTGAATAAATTCAGCTACATATACACGTATAACATGTGGGTTAGGGGACTCGTTCGCGGAGTACCCATACTTTATATCAACACTCTTCTAAACCAGCTGACCGTAATTATCAGGGGTCATCAGTTCTGGGGAGTTTATAATACGCTCCTCTGCTAGTAAAAGGTCGGACTCACGGCCAGCACACCGAATTCGCAGTGCTTCTTCAAACGCGTCAAAACTAATCTTAGACCGGAGCCTTACTTTAGTAAGGGGGTCTTCATAACGGACTGGTTGTGGCTGCTGTGTCGGGATATCTCTTTGGAGCGGCAGGTTATGGTCTTCGAGCAAGCGACCCGCAGGTCTCTTTTCAAAAAAATCAGACTGTGGCGTTTGGTCTGTATTCCGGTAATTCACAAAAGTCGAATTATCTCCATTGAACGCGCTAGTTGCAGATCAAGACCCCCCTGCAGGAGTCTGGAAAAAAGGTCGAACATTACCTAGGATCTTCCTAGAAGTAAACCTAGGATCTTCCAGGGGCGAAATAAGACGACCCCAGGGCGAAGGTTGAGGAGAAATAGGGGATGTAATTCGATTAGCTCCACCTTCTAACAAAACACTGATAAAGTTTTCCCGAGCCATACCATCCCAGTTAACGGTCAAAGTAGGATATTGTCATATAGGAGCTTCATTCAGTTCTCTCTCATATACTGAACCAAGGTCAGTGTATGACCCCTCGGCTGAGAACGGGTTATACGAATATCGCGAACACGACATTTCTTCTTCTTGAAATGAATTATTTGGATTCATCATATATACTCAACGAGATTAAATACACAGATCACAGAACTATGAGCTATATGAAATATCTGAGAAAATTGGTAGGCTTAATATGGACCCAACAAAAAAATCTGGCAAATCAACACTATATGATAATGGTAAAAGAAGAGAAAAAGAAATATCAACAATGTATAATTACTGAATATAGAATTTATACAAAAAAATTAAGAATTACTCGACCGTTAAGGAACAGGTAATCGTTCAAAAAAAAACTGATATTCAATAATCCGTCCCAAAAATATCCGATTCCGCATTCTCTATTTATAACAAACTTTAATAATGGCTAAAATATTTTGGTATTAGCTATTTATTATCTTCATTACGCCGAAGATATACGAACATTATATTTTGAACTGTATGATCATTACAGTTCGAACTAATATAAAAAAATATATCTATACTAAACCTTGAAGACATCTAGATGGCTCTACACATCGTAATTAGCCTACGGCTTAGCCTATCTCTTAATTCTAGCCTAGCAACAACGTAATTTAGGCCTATAAGTATTTTTATAGACTTAACCATTAACGGAACATAACGCCAATAGGCCTACAATATCACAAATTACCAATAATAAAGAAGCTACGCGTCTCGGCTTCGCCATGTACCCCGAAACTATTACTATAAAATAAAGTAGAATCCTTAATGTGAACTAAATCAATCACTATGTCGGATCCAGAGGCCGACGCAAAGGCTTATCTCTGAATTTCTCCGAATCATAATCCTACTACTAATCTATTCCTTAAATAAATTGAGAAGGCCTTCACTTTAAACTAATCTAATACCTCATAACAAGGAAGGGATAAGGGTAATGGCTGGACTCACCATATTATAGAAATCGCTTGAAACCTACTTTGGCTACGTAACGTTCTTAATCTACGAAGACACCTATGTACATAACATCATTCTAAATCTTCATAAGCTAACATTAAATACCTATACTGAATACAGCCCTTAGCCTAGTGCATTCGACTAAGCCTATATACTATCTAGACTAAACTATTACCTATGACTAGTACGTATGGAGAGTCTTCTTTCTCGCTTCCTACCGATAGCCAAACTCCTAACTCGTAACCTAGGCTTGGTCTAATTATTCTAATACGTAACCTAATTAACCTTGACGCAAATACAAGCGCCATCCAGTCTCCATGCAATCCACAAAAACAGTTATTAGCTACCATTTAAAACGACCCAACAACAACGCAATTATTCCATCTCATTTATTACTAAGCCAGGAGTGAGGAGATAGTCACTCATCGTGACGTATACCGAACGAGCGCGTGATTAATTGAACCAACGGCACTGCGGAGCAAAAAATGTCAACCAATCATGAAGCGTCACGTGACTTCCTTGGGAGTTTTAGAAGATGGTGGGAATATTCAGAATTTTTCACGGAATTTGATTTTTAAAATTACGAAAGAAAATCAGTTTCTTTTGTTCGAGAATTGGGGACGATTCAGAAGTTATTCTTACAGTATTGCTGATGTTGCAACGGGAGAAAAAGATAAGATGAGAAAGGATCGTTCCATGAGAAAAAATACAGACAGAAAGAAATAATTGTTTCAGATTAAATGGATAGTACAATCTTGGTGCCATAAATGATCAACTGTCTTTTACAAATGGGAGTAAGTTTGTTTAGTTCAATAGACCTGCTGTCTTGATCAACAGTGCTAGTGTATTGTTGGTATGGTCGGCCCGGAAAGATTCCTTCTTTTAAGGTTTCAATGAGGGTGTGTTGATAATGGATTAAGAGCTACAGCTACTACGCAGCCCCGAAAAGCACTGAATATTTGCTTACAAATTGTGAATTTTACCCACTTCTAGGTGACCAAGATTTATATACCTTGCTTGCTGAAGACCTACCAGAATATTTTATGTCTTAGACTTTTATTTTAACCGAGAGCTAAGTCGTTAAGAGCTAAGTATTATTTAGTAAAGTAAGTAAGTAAGTAATTTATTTATGACCCGCCATTTTGAAAAGGCGGAGTAACTGAAGAAAATAAAGAAAATTAACAAAACATATATATACACACATATAGCCTACACACAGAAAAGAGCGCTTAATTTTTAATCTTCGGTCAGGAAGCAGTCGACGACGTCGTATGCTGGTTGGGCCTTGTTAGTCTGCAGACCAAGAATTTAGGACTTATGACAACTGCAAAAATTGGGTACAAATTGTTGTTGACTAACTACCTATTCATCTATGTGCTCTGTTCACATAAATTCGTGTTTTTAAACCGAAATCTATAAAGGGAGTTTAGTTTTCTACACCTAAAAGTAATTCTATGTCAGAGACCTGTCAAAAATGCATCCATCTGTCAGTTCGGTTTAAAAAACTTCTTTAAAAAAATTCCGACTATTGCCCACCGCTGGGCGAAACTACATAATAATAATAATTTACTTTATCTCCATAATAGCTTGTATTCTACACGCTAGCACTGGATCGTCATTCCCGCAAATAATATATGACAATTACATAAGTAGACATTCATCTACACGTACAACTTGAAAATACAATTTGACTTAACTAGAATTAAAATATTGGGTAAAATAAGGTACAAAAGATTTCACGTACCGATATGTCGAGTTTATGGGTGGTCTTTCTAGTCTCTGGGAATCAGCGTCCCTTTGTCTCTGTCGTGTCTTAGGCCTGCTATTTGCTGTAGTCTCAAAGTCAGGTAGAATGGCACGATAAGCATCTGATGCCAGACACTTGCTCCCGAACGCTATTGTCAGTTGATGCCGCCTTTCAGCTAGTCGTTACTTCGCCTAATCGACAGTTTACCTGTTATTTATTATTACCTGTTATTTCATTCGCTGTCAATCAAAACGGAAAATCAGCTAGGATCTTAATCAGTGACATCAAGGGTCTTTTGGCAAGGGTCATTTCGGACTGCTCCTAAAACCTATTAATCTATCTGAAGTTTGTTAATCCTCGTATTCTTTCGCCAACTGAAGTGCAAGACCTATTACCGGAACGTCAGAGAAAGCTAAAAAAAAAAAAAAAAAATGCTGAAACTGCACTGTCAGAAGTTTCATAACAGATTGCGCATAACACGTTCAAGAATAACACCTTTTCACTTAGAAATAAAGTTTGATGACCAATTGAGTTTAAAGTATTTCGTGCCTAGATCTCCAACAACACCTTCAATAGGTAAAAATCCTACACTCTCAGAATTTACATAACAACAACAGAAGGATGCGTGGTTTCAACAGGTAACACTTTGGGATGTTATGTGTTATGTTTCTTTCGTTCATGTTAGTATTTTACCAATTGAAGGTGTTGTTGGAGATCTAGGCACGAAATAGTGTAAGCTTAATTGGTCATAACCCTTTAGTTCTAAGTGAAAAGGTGTTATTCTTGAAAGTGTTATACGCTATCTGCTAAAACTTCTGACAGTTTGGGAACGTCGTAACCTTTTGAGCCAAAAATGCGACTGGTCGGAAACAAAAATGGAAACAAAATAAGACCTAAACATGTTTTCATCGATCCGGATAAAACTAAAAAGTCAAAATTGCTGAGATCCTCGGATGGCATTCGAGATCTGTAGGACTGCACAGTAGCTTTAGTTCTACTTGAGCAATACTCCAGAAGCTCTGCTGATAAAGACAGACAATGTTGGCAAACCAAGTAAAAGTACGAAACTAACAGTACTTTGCTTCTTGTCAAGTACAGTTCTGACCAGTAACGGTCAGAGTTTTGGCCTTCGTGCTTTAGACGGTCATTGATTCTTACCCTGTCACTGGTGTACAGTGTGCCGTTTTTCTGTCACTGGGCTTTCGGCCACCTACCATATAGCTATCGTAATTTCTTTCCGTCGCTCTGTCTATCGGTCTAAATTTTGCTAGTTCCGGCACTTCCACATAAGCTAACCGTAGGGAAAAAATCGGCCTGGAATCCAGGCATCTGGAAATTTGGAACCTTGATTCCAGGCTGATTCTGGAATTCCAGACTTCATCCGGATTCCAGGTTCCAAATTTCCAGACTAGGATTAGTGGCTGAATTCCAGGCTTTGTCTGGATTCCAGGTTCCAAATTTCCAGACTGGAATTCCGGACTGGATTCCAGGCTTTTTCTGGATTCCAGGTTCCAAATTTCCAGGCTAAAATTCTGGGCTGGATTCCAGGCTTCGTCCGGATTCCAGGTTCCAAATTTCCAGACTAGAATTCTGGGCTGGATTCCAGGCTTTGTCCGGATTCCAGGTTCCAAATTTCCAGATTAGGACTCCGGGCTGAATTCCAGGCTTCGTCTGGACTCCAGGCTTCGTCTGAATTCCAGGTTCCAAATTTCCAGTTCCGCGATTCCAGACTACCTGTATATCTGGATTCAAGACGGCTAGTCTGTTCTGGATTCCAGACACATGACTGATATGTTGATACCTTGCTTTGACTGGAAGGATATATATTTAGGATTTCGCTATGATCAAAATAATATAAACAGAACTAATTTGTTCCCCGACGTTTTCTGACCGTAAGACTTTTGAAAGTCACAACAAACAATTTATTTCCGTGGCATACATTCCGCATTCCTTGGTTTCAACTCTTTCTTATTTCTAAGAAAACCAATTTTTTCTGAGAAACCACTTTCTTCGTATTCAACCAAGCACGAATGAATCTTTGTACACACATGTGATAGTTAATGTTGATGTACTGATCAGATCAAACAACCAACAATAAAAAGGCAGTCCGCAGAAAATGTTGCATCTTGAATAGATTTATTTACAAGGTAAAACGATAGATACCAAACAATGCTGATAATCTCTCAATCGGGGTCTTGAATCTCTGTCGGTCATAAAGCTTGAAATTGTGTTCTCTTCACATGCTGCATGGAAGTATCTGCAAAATGCCGGATCCGTTACACCAAAGCTGCCTTCGCACTGAGCTAGATTACCTAAATAAAACACCCATTTCAGTGATCGACCCATGATTCCTTTTTCCCAAGCGATGACTAGTGAGCAAGTGCTCAAACTTGGGGTGTGAAAGTAAAATGTTTACAACATCGTATATACAAACAGTTTTAGAACCAAGACATTTCGCATCTCCAATAATAAAACAAGTATTTTAACAATCAAATCTGAAATCATCCCACTTTAAATGCTTTTAATTGAAACAAACGGTATGTATAATTCAAGATCCTGAAAATCTTTCTTCCAATTTCAATACTGATTGTCTTTCTAACCAGTCTGAGCCTTTGAGCCTGTTTTACATTAGCATGGTTATAACAAGTGCAATTTACCAAACCGTAGCAGCATAATACCCCCTTCGTTACAACTGCATTACGGACGGCATATCCTTGACCATATGACAAAACCGTTCAGTTTCAAACTTTTCATGAAGGATTGAAGTACGTCGCACAGTGGTATTTGTCGCTGTTACTCTAAAATCCACATCTATACATAAATCTCGCCAAGTACACAAAAGTTGAACTTGAGACCTTCCATAGACGAACTTAACTTACGGGAAATCTGGGCCCAGCTGCCCATTAACGGGAGGGTGGGAGGGTGTCGGGACCTGTAAAAATGTGTGTCTAGGCCTATATTTCTACCAGTATCTCATGCGCAATTTGGGACAGCTTTGTTATGAGCGACCCTAAGATCTAAAAGCACAAGGAATTTCATCGACCTATCTCCAGTTATTTTCAAGTTATAAACATTAGAAATGGGCCCAACTGCCTATGAACCAAGTGGGAGTGGGGTTTGGGGGTCCCCAGAAAGCAAAATGAGACCCGGATGCTCACAAGCCTACCAAGTTAAAACTTGATACCTGTTGGTTCCTGTCACTGGTCATGAACTTTACTCTTGGTCAATCTGGGCAAAGTTGCCCATGACCGGGGTGGGTGGGGGAGGTGAAACTTGGAAAGTAATTTCCCAGCCACAGGATCTACAAGTACGAGGAATTTCATCGTCATCTGTCCAGATCCGGTCAACTTATGAACATTATTCACTGAGCAATCGGGGCCCATTTGCCCCTGAACCAGGTAGGTGTGGGGGGTAGGACCATCAAAAGGCACAACTGGACCCCAATACCAACAAGTGTATCAAGTTTGTGCTTAATAGCCTACCTGCAATGGTTCACCAGTTATGAGCTCTAAGAAAAACAGTAAAAACCGAAAGCTGCTTCAGCGCTCGCAATAGTGGATTGTATGAACGAACACTCGACTAAAAATGTATTCACTGTTTCATATGTGCGACTTTTGGCTTGTGCATTGTTCAAATTAGTACTCTCCCGTGTCCTGCTACTGACAGATTTGCTGGCAATTTCAAATTTTCTTGAAACTACAATAAATTTTACCCAAACTCAACACACTGCCAAAATATGAAACTTCAAGGAAACTGGGCAGCCCCCGCCCTCCCCCCTCAACCTTAAGAGGGTGCTACAACATTTGGGAAAGGATCTCTACAATGGGAGACTTTAGCAGATTACAGATTTACTAAAATCTCTAGGATTGATGCTTTTTTCTGACCCTCCTCTTCTCTAGATGCTTCACAGACTATACTTCAAGTTAATACTGATATGCCTACTTACAGTAACCCACTTTTGATGTATGTCGACTGTGTGACCTTGCTTAAGTGGTTATCCAGAATATGAGTCTGCAGGTTCTGAATCACATCGCGGCTGCTGCGTGCACACCTCGTATGATGGAAAAATCAAATTGTTCAGGAGACGATAAAAACTGATTTGTTCGTTCGATTTTGAAGATAAAAATACCTATAAATTCCAAGTGACTCAGAAAAAAATCGTGTATACGAAGATCTTAATTTTATTCACAGTATTCATTCAGCAGTCACGGAGAGAACAGCTAAGCGCCGCGTCAGTGATAGATTCTGTCCCCGCCCACTGATGGAAAGGATGTTTGCAATCGGTGAAATAGTGTTTTGCAGATTTACACACTACAAAAGTTGGCCCGTGAAGGTACTAAAAGTTATACCCATTAAGGACGGTCAAGTAAAGTACCAGGTACTCTGCTACGGAGGTAAAAACGAACTCTCAATTGTTACTGCCGGGTCTCTAATGGAATACGATGCTGGTTATGAAGTGGCCAAAACCGACAAACGGCCCGCAGTGGCAAAAGCACTAAAGGAAATGCGTCAAAATCCGGATCTTGGTGGAACTGTCTCGAGTAACGCAACTTCGCTTCGAGAATCGATTGATCAAATAGCGCTCAAAATAACGTCCGATCAAGCCAATATTAGTGCAACAGTTTCTGCTGAAATCACGAAACAAGTTGAAAAACTAAAGGACTGTTTGCCGGGAATTACGACTTCTCAAATTGAACAAATCACTCAAGCTGTCCACGACAGTTTGAAGATCGAATACGACATGAAGTTCGAACTGTACCACAAGTCACTACTGCGAATCGAAAAAATGATCTCGACCTATGAAAAATCAGTAAATTCGCTATGGTGTGAGATCGACTCTTTGAAACAGGAAGCTAAGGCAACAAAGCTGGTCATGCATGGCGTGAAAGAGGTTTCAGCCTCACAAACGGCGGCATCAAATCTGTTGAACATTATGAAACAAAAGCTGGAAATTAGTGACCTCAGCATATCCGATATAAGTGATGTTCGAAAGATTGGCAACGAGACAGAGGAGAGAGGGGCATCTTTTGAGGTGAGCTTCAAAACGGTTCTGTTAGCAAAACAAGTGCTGGGTGCAAGAAAAAAATTAAAAGGAACAGGTCTCTTCATTTCTGAGTCTTTGACTAAAGCAAGGCTAGACCTCCTCAATGCTACCAAGGACAAAGTTGGAAATCGGAATGTTTGGACAGTAGACGGAAAAATCATGACCAAAATCGGGTCAACTACAAAACGAATTACGAACATCGATGATGTAATTGCATTGCCCGATCCTTCTCATCCAGTTGTGTAACAAGACAAGGATCAATCGCAAACGATCAGTGATTATTTATTCGGTCATTTAGTGTGTTATTCAGATGAATCGACTAGAACAGTTTGAAAAAAATCCCCTTTGCCTGGATCCTCTGATTAACACAACGCTAGGTGAAGACGACAAAGAACAGAGTGAATTATTGGTAGATAGCATATCATGCAGATATGTAAGTGAATGCTCGAAAAAGGTACATAAGTCGGACTTGAAGGTTGGTCACTTAAATTGTCAGTCATTGCAGACAGCATATGATGAAATATCGGAAGTTGTTAGTAGAAATAATCAAATTGATGTTCTAGCGCTGACAGAAACGTTCCTTACAGAGAATATGGATATAAAAATGCTAGATATTACGGGTTTCTCGTTAGAAGTATTAAACCGTGAAAAGCTAAGGAAAGGTGGTCTAGCGTATTATGTTCGAAAAGGACTTAATTATTCGCTAATACCTGATTTTAATGTTCGTGTTGAAGGAATATTTGAGTCATTTTGTCTCAAGATAAAAGAAAATCATCAGGAAATTTTAATTGCGTTGGTATATCACAGCCCGTCAGGTGATACGGAAATATTTATGGATGAGCTAGAAAAACTGCTGTCAAAGTTGAAGTGTCATCGGTACCCGGTAATAATGCTAGGCGATTTTAATATGGATCTACTATCGTTACAAAATAACAAGAATCTGTTATTTCTTCAAAACTGTATGTCATATGGGTACCTGCCTATAGTACGAATACCCACTAGGGTAACCCCAACGACCGCGACTCTGATTGATAATATATTTGTATCTCACCAGAATATTGTTAGAAGGTCAGTAGAAGTGCTATTATTTCAAACATCTGATCATTTTGCTACTTTCACTGATATATTGATGGGTAAAAGTAAGATAAATTCAGAACCCAAATACAGGCTTAATCGTCGAGATGAGTCAGAAAAAAATATTGCAGACCTGGTATTAAGTTTAAAATGTATTCAGTGGGATGAATTTTTTCAAGCCCACGTTGATCCAGATTCAGCGTATTCAGCGTTTATTGATTTAATTACTAGCAGTTATAATTGCCATTGTCCTGTGATGAAAGAGCCACAGCGTAAGCATTTGCCCAGAAAACCATGGATGACACAGGGACTTCTCGTTTCTGTTAACAACCGCAAAACTCTTTATAGACATTACATAAATGATCCGACAGAAGAGAATTTTCACCGGTTTAAAGAATATAGAAACAAGTTAAACCAGCTAAAAAGAAATGCAAAGGAAACATATTTTCAAAATAGTTTTAAAAATGCGAACGGGAACCCCAGGAAAACTTGGCAGATAATTAATTCGGTCATTGATCCAAATAAATCAGAAAAAAACTTCATATAAAAGAACTGATTAGTGAAAAAAATTCAGTAAAATCGCCGGAAGAAATTTCGAGTCTTCTCGGTTCATTTTTTGTAAATATGGGACAAAAAATAAAAGATAAACTGGCGAATGCAAAATCAAAAAGAACACTAATTACAAAGGTAACATCTCAAAAACTAAAGAAACAACAGACAATGGCGGAAATGCAGAAATTCCCATCTGTTACAGGTGATGAAGTAAAAAAATGCATTTGTGAAATTAAAGGAACAAGGTCAACGGGCCTAGATGGACTTTCTTTGCAACTAATAAAAAAAATACAACCAGCAATCATTGAGCCTCTTGCAGTCCTTATAAACAGAAGCCTTGATGAAGGTATTTTCCCTACTAAACTAAAGGAATCCAAATTAATCCCACTTTTTAAAGAAGGAGACCCAACAGTAATTGACAATTATCGACCAATCAGCTTACTTCCAATTTTTTCGAAAATATACGAAAAACTTGCTGCAAAAAGACTGTATGAATATTTTGAAGCTAATAAAATTCTTTCTGATAAACAATATGGATTTCGGAAAAACAGATCAACTGAACTCGCAATTACGGATCTTATAATGAATATAAAAGCAGCGCAAGATGATGGTTTATATTCCCTCGCGATCTTTCTGGATTTAACAAAAGCTTTTGACTGTGTTGATTTTGACATCCTTCTTGGAACGTTAGAAGGATATGGGATAAAGTTGACGGTTCTTGAATGGATTCGGTCATATTTAACAAACAGACGTTGTAAAATACTTGCTAATGGCATCATATCAGATTCATTCGATATAACTTGTGGGGTGCCCCAGGGATCGGTCCTTGGACCATTACTTTTTTTAATTTATGTGAATGAACTTTCGGCTGATATCCCCTTTGCATATATAATAAGTTTTGCGGATGATACTGTATTATTTCTCACGCATAAAAACCGTGAGCAACTAATTACAAACGCTCAAGTTTGCCTTCGGGCAACAACTGAATTCCTTGAAGAACGGTTGCTTTCCCTTAATACAAAAAAGACGAAGTATATCATTTTTAAACATGGAAATGACCGAGTCTACGATAGTAAGATAACTACGGCCGACCACGAAGAAATTGAACGAGTAGACCACATTAAATATTTAGGCATAATAATTGATGAAAAGCTGGATTGGGCAATCCACATTAAATTTCTTTGTATGAAGCTGTCAAGAGCTGTTGGTGTTCTCCATAGACTGAAATTTATTTTCCCCCATAAAATTTTACTGATCCTATATTTCAGTCTATTCCATTCTTATCTTTTATATGGAACAAGCATTTGGGCTTCAAATTATAAGTCAGAATGGAAGCAAGTCCAAATTCTTCAGAATAAAGCTATACGTGCTATTTGCAAGCTTGAGCCTCGTCAGAGTGTGAAGCCGTTATTAATAAAACTTAAAATATTAAATGTGGCTCGACTTCGGGAACAAAAAATTGCCGAAACTTTATACAAAGTAAGCACAAATACCGCACCTGAGTCGTTTATGTCGGTTTTTCGACGGAATGATGAAATTCACCAACATGATACTCGACATGCATCGGAACTAGTTACAGAAATGAGACGTCTCACGTCATCTGGTTTTTCAATCAAATTTACCGGTCCAAAAATATGGAATTACCTTCCAAATGCTTTGAAAAATGCTAATAGTATACCAGAATTCAAAAATAAGATTAAAAGTTTCTTATTGGAAAATATTGATTTAGATCCGAACTTTTTCTACCGATAGTTGTTTTGTATATTTTGTTTGATTGATATACGTCTGTTTTCTCTACTTTTCCCTTCTTCTTCTTTTCTTTTTTCTTTTCTTTTCCTTGTATTTCTTTTCTTGAAAAATGAATGAATACTGTCACCCGTTACGGGCAGTGCTCTCTTAGGGTGTAGTTAGTTCACAGTGTATTATTTAATTTTGTTAATAAAGAAACTGAAACTGAAAACTGAAACTGAAATTCACCAAACACAGTTAGAAGTGGTATAAACAGCTCATACGAGGTGTGCGCGGCTTCCCATTTGCTTTATACGAGGTGTGTCGACCGGTCTTCTTTGATATTTTAAAATTTACGAGGTGTGAACAAGTTAAACGCTGTAAAGAGCCATTTTTACGAGATGTGCGAACGTTCTTATACACATTCTTAAGGGTTAAAAATCAGTTTGCGAGATGTGTCCGATACAAAGAAAGTTGTAGGCTGTTTTAATTTTTTTTTTTTAAACGCTCTTCTAAGAAAACAAAAGTAATTTCCAATCAAATAGATGCATCTCTTAAATTTTATACTTCTATAGAAAATCTGAGTAATTTATGGCAACACATCTAGTAATTCCATGAGGTCGTGCACCTTACATGCATCAAGGCTAAGGGTTTCTTTGTGAAGTGGACGTATTCGAAGTTTAGGGTCTTTTTGTCCAGAAGCTGTCAAACAAGCTCTGACTCTCGCTTTCAGAAATGACTGAACATTCGGTCTCAGTATTCTTAGGTATCTGTAAGTGTCGAGGGTTAGCATAATATTAACAGAAGCAGTGTTGTAAATTAGAATCCCTAAGTGTAAATTAGAATCCCTAAGTGCCAGTATATAGCCTACACCACTGAGCCAGAAGCTGCCAATCAGGGGCTGTTGCCAGGAAATCAGCTGCGTAAATGGCTGTAATCAAGAGTTCTCTTATCAAAACAATATACTAGGGGAGAGGGGGGCATGTTCGTTACATTTTTGCTTTTTTGCATACCAAGATTTTGTTTTGGGGTCTGCTGATTCTTTTTTTTTTTATTGTTTACAATCATGTCTTAGCTGCTATTGTTACTTTGTAGAATCTTGTTACCTGTTACATTTTCTTTGCAAATCTTATTTTCTTATTAGCTACCTTTGTCCGGACCTGCCCCCAAACCGGGGGCAGTTCCAGACATCATTTTTGTTTAACCCAGGAAAGACTTTCAAGAAAGCTTTATACATATTTTTTCATCTGCTTTCATTGCCTCAACTTGGCGTCATTTATTTGCTTCTATTTGGGAAAACTGAACAAGTATACCGTCACTTCTATCAACATCTGTTATTATCATCTGGATATGCTGTTACCGCTGGGTATGAATATGACTTGTTTTCTTCCAGAATCGGTCTTCAAGGCTTTCTGAGCCTTTTTGCTGACTTTTTTCTTCCCTCTTCCGATTTTATCTTCTTTCATTATTTTTTTTCATTTTTTCTTTTCAGCTTTGCTCTCCAAACCTGCCTTAAGTGTTTTTGTCCGGACCTACCCCTGGTGCTGTTTTCAAATAAATAAATTTGTAACTCTCATACTTTTGCATCAATCACGGAAATTCTTATTCGACATGGCCAATCTTAAACTACCCAAATAAAAATCACCGACGACATCAGTGGGTTCGGAACTACCAAAATGAAGTGCCAACTAGATGACGTAGAACTTCATTTCG